>PVJA010013629.1:13785-49109 GCA_004027025.1 Myocastor coypus | reverse complement strand
TATGGTTTATGTCTAGTTGTCCCCCCAAAGCCTCATGGAGTCATTGGGCGGGGACTTCTAGAGTTTGAGACTTGATCCATGATCCCTGGGATTATGGGTTTTAGTACTGATGGGATTATGGGTGGAAGTACTTCTGGGATTATGGGTGTAGCCTAGGGCGGGAGCTAAGGCGGAGAGCCTGAATGTAATATAAGGAGAGTCAGAGAGACAGACTGGAGCTCTAGCTGTTGCTGCTGCTCTGCTGCCCTGATTGACTGGCTGCCTCTGCTGCCATTTTGCTGCTGTTCTGCCGCCATGAACTGGATGCTCTCCACCCTGCTCCACTCAGCCTTGGGCCAGCCGAACATGGACTGAAACCTCCAGTAACTGTGAGCTAAATAAACCTTTCCTTCCTTCATTTTGAGTGTCGGGTATTTGTCTTGGCAACGATTAAAAAGTAATTAAAACAAGGCGTGAGCCACCATGTGAGGTTTTGGCACCACAGGGCTGGCACCACATGTTGTACCAGGGATTGAATCCCGCTCCTTGCTCTTGCCAGGAAGGTGCTTAGTTAACCAAGCTATCTCTCCAACCTATCATACTGTCTTTTTTATTTTCTTATTATGGCCAGCTCAGTCTGCCCTGGGGGTGGGGCTGGTGCAGCATGTGGTGCTGGGGATCAAACCGTGGTTCCTGCGGTTGCCTAAGCTTGCCTAAGCAGGTGCTTTAGATCGCCAAGCCATCTAGCCAGCCCCTGACTTTTAAAAGATTGTATCGTGCATAATATATTCCAATATATTTCATGTATGAATACTTATTTATTTAAAATAAATTTATTTTATCATGCTATACAAATATAATAAAGGTTTTTAACATATAAATATGTTTAATAAGTCTGATATGATCACATGGGTGTGGTATGTAATAATGTACAAAGTAATAAAATAAGTAAGGTTCATTTTTACCGTTTATTTGCTATGTGACCAGTGTGGAGTATAAGTAGGATGATCTGCCATCTTTGTTTGGAGCCACTGGGTCTTCAGGGATGTGGGATTTTCAATTCTATGCCCAAGATGGGTTGTTCACTTTCACTCAGGGGAGTAGCTGTTGACAGGGAGTGCGTGAGTTTTCCTGATTACTGGGGCCAAGCATGTAGGACAAGGATACTGTGAAGCAAACATTGAGTCAAGGAAAGTGTCAGAAAAGTGCAGGAGAGAGGCTGAAGTTTTAGACAGGAGAGTGTATTTCTGTGTGGAGAGAAATGAAATTAGAGCAAGCTAGACCCATTCTATGAGGAATTTTAGAAGAGCTGAGTGCTGTGAGGGTTTTCCATTTGTTACCTCTGCTGTGAGCTACGCAGACACACAGCCACAAGAGGAAACCAGAACTTTCTTTTAGAGGAGTAGGTTGTGTCTATCTTATGCAAGGGCTAAAGTGAACATCACCTTCAAATACTGAACTTTTTTTTTTGAGATAAGATCTTGCTATGTAGTCCAAGCTGGCCTTGAACTTGCCGTGATCCTTCTACCTCAGCCTCCCAATTGATGATATCAGAGGTGTGCACCACCATGCCTGACCTTATATTATTAGCCTTTTTAAAAAGCATAATTTTATGAATGTACAGGAGAAACATGATCCATTATTAAATCAGTGTCTCTAACATAGGGGTGAGCCAGAGACAGAAGAGAAGCTCAAGGCTTCTTTGTATCAAGGCACAAGGGAAGTTTTTCTCACAAAGAAAATACTTTGCAGTGTAACATGAAGCATCCTTAACAGTGCCTTGACCAAAACTTGAGAGGTGCAGCCCATAATGCTCACCCATTAAGGGCTGATGACAGCACCCCACAGCTCAACTCAAGGAAAATTTTTACCTTACATTCTTTATATAGCTAAGTAAGCAGACACAAAGTCATCAACAGATGAAAAGCAGTGAAATGAGATGATCTAGGTGTGAAATTCTCTCATCAACTTAAGGGCAGATTTTAGAGTGAACAGCAAAAAGTCTGGGCATGTGTATCCTTCAGGCAGTTCTCTGTAACAACACTGTCCCTGGAAGCTTTAGAAGTATCAGAAGCAGTGAGTTTGATGGGATTCACCCTGACACATGCCTCGGGGAATTGACTCTGCTATGTGGACAGCCATGTCTGGAACCCGCTGGATGCGATTACTCATGTGAATGCTGGGAAATCCAAATGTGGGTGCTGCCTAGAGCCGTCCTGCCTGCTCTTGGGATGGACCAAGGCAAGGCTGGGTTAACTAGGGCTGAACTCACCTCAGAGCTCTGATTCTATTCTACTACACATCTCAGCGGAAAGGCCCCACAAGCCTCGCAAGCAGGACGTTCTGAGTTCAATTTCCAATTAAAAAGATGAAAAAAGTTAAGCTTCTATTGAGTTCTCTGGATCCTCGCTGGAGAGATGAGTGAGTGTTTTTCACCAGGCCTCAGAGACACGACTTTGGCTTCATTTTGAGAGCTCTAAAAATAGTCTCGAAATGGTGCCTAGGACACTGTTTAACTCTCCCTGACTTGGACTGGAGTAGCTTGGTGACTGACAGGAAGACTGAAACGATTTGGTCTATATATTCTCTATGTTCTTTTTTTTCTTAATTGTCCTCCTTTTATAAACTTTCTAGGAATTTTTAGGTAGAATTCTATAAATAAAATTCTATAATTAAAATAACCTTCATCTACTGCTCAGCTTGCTTGCCTTTTGACCTCTCGAGAGCACTAATTGCCACCACCTCTCTTGACTAAATTTGTTTTTTTTTTTTTTTTTTTTTACACAATTACTTTCTAATAAACATATGAACACAAGGTCAGGAAGATAGCTCAGGGTCCTGAGTTCAATCTCTGGTATCACAAAAAAACAACAACAACAACAAAAAAAAAACACTAAACATATGAGCACAAATGTGATTTTTAAAACATAATTTATTTCACTTAAGTTACTCTGATTCCAACTGGCATGATGACATCTCTAAATTAAGAATAGTTTGAGGAGATGGTACACTGTGCTGTTTGTTGCACCCTAACGTTGACAGGTTAACAGATTTCAGGAGACTCAGGCAGCATGGGAATTACATGCTCTTATTAGGCATTTTTATCTTGAGACACATATGGCTTTGTGCACCATCTCCTACTGATCTTTCTAATACTTCCATATCCCATGCCAACTGTATATCTCTTATTACTGGCCAAAAATTGACATGAAGAGATATTTTTATCTTGAGTAGTTCTCAGAAATAGAGATCTTTTGAAACAAGCCACAACGCATTTTGTTTACTATGCAAAGCTTTTAGTAACAATTTTTGATAGGCACTTTACATGTATATTATTTCTAGATATGTGTACATACATATTCTTGGGAGGACTTTCTACCCAAGTTCTGGTGCTCCACTGATAACCTTGAAGCTGACCTCCTCTCTATTACAGAATTAGCATCTGGCACCTATTAATGAATTAATAAAACTGAAATGTCACTCTCCACTTAAGTAACATTTTTCTTACCCTCTTGGCAGTTTTAGTTGCTCTTTTGAATTGTGTCCTTGGGATAATCATTTATTTTGGATCTTAAATATCAGGCTTTCAGCATTTGCCCTTTAGAGGCTGTCACGAGGCTGAACTCTCCCACTTGGAAGTGATCATTGTTTGCACTTGAACTGTTCTGATAGTTTATCACCAGTCCTGCTTTCAGATCGCTCAATAAATTTAAGTACTATTTAGTGTCTGACTGAGCACACAGTGTTCTGAAGTGTTTTAGCAACCAAACAATTTCCATAATGAGGAAGAGGTGTGAGCAATTTGTTGTGGTTATGGTTGTCAAGGAAAGTACTTCTTGCCATCATGTTTGACCACAGCCATGTTTGTTTACTGGTTGGTTTTCTTGGATGTTTGTAGTACTGGGGAATGATCGTGGGCCTCACACATACCAGGCAAGCGCTACCGCCCGACCCCGTGCTTTTAAAAGCTGCATAAATAGGAAAGTTCTCTCAGAAGCACGGAGGAAAAAGCAGGCAATGAAGTGAGCTACAAGCCAGCTGGAAGCTGTGAGAATGCATGAGACGCAAAGTTCTGTTTGTCAGTTGATAGGATATGTTATAATTTGGGAATAAGTTAAAGAGGGAAAGTGTGTTGAAAAGTGTGATACAGAGGGGACAGAACAGTAACCACTGGTGAATTCCTATAACTTTGTTTCAGGAAATCTCGTATTCTTTGTAATGCTGTTTTCTTTTCTTTTCCTTTCTTTTCTTTTCTTTTCTTTCTTTTCTATCATTGTTTTGTATTCTTAAAAAAAGAAAGAAAGAAAGAAAGAAATACAGCATCCTTGTTCAAGAAGCCCAAGGTCCCACTATGTTCTCAAAATACACTGAGTGCTTTTTTAGAGCAACTGTTTAATTAAACAAGCAGCCTCCTCTTGGCCATATACAAACTCATGGGATGGGACTGTAAACAGTTTTGATAACACAATCAGTGAGAGAGTGAATATGTTGCCCAGGCATAGACTAGATTGCTCTTGGCCCCAGGGGCTGCAGAGATGAAAGGCATAACTCCTGGGTTTGTTCAGTTTATGTAAAGTGCTGCTTTAAAGGGAAGGAACGAGTACTGGTGCATGGTGAAGCTAAAACACCTTATGGGGAAAAAACCCCAAATTGTGATAAAGAATAATATCTTAAAGAAAATCTCAAGTTATATGTCTTTGGAGTAAGACTTGTATGGGGGCAGCTGATGTTGGTTTGATTCTGTGAACCTTGTGTATCTAAATTTTGGTTTCATAGTTAGTAAATATGAGACATAAAGTGTAAGAGATGTGGAGAAATTTGAATTGTAAGGTAAGTGGGGTTTTTTTTGGGGGGGGGGAAGCATGAGTTGGTCCTATTCTGAAGCCATAAGCCTATGAAAAGGGCATATATGATTTGCGATATACATGATCTGGGCCTGGGCAGAGAGCTCAGTGGTCTAAGTGCCTGCCTGGCACATTCAAGGACCCAGGTTTTATCCCTAGTACCACATGCCATGCCGGTCCTTGGGCATGGTGGTACTCCCCTGTAATCCTAGTGCTGGGAAAGCTAAAACAGGAGAATCACTATGAGGCTGAGCTGCATAGCGAGACCCTGTAGCAAATGAGTAAATAATGAAAGACTAAAAAATATTTTTAAAAAAAATATATATGATCTGAAGTATTAAAAGTCCAATGAAAATCCAATTGGAGGTGACTATTTTTAATAGATTCTGACAGCTATAGCAAGTTATTTCTTTTTTAATTACTCTTTATAAACTTCTGGGTGAATTATTTATGTTAGCAAAACATTGAGCTTATCCTTGTGCCCTCCTTCACCTTTGAGGGACCACGGAGCTGCAGTGTGTCACACACTAACACACTCACACTTGCTTTTCATTACTCCTTGTCACAAAGGAAATATTCTTTAGAAAGTTTATGGTATTCAAAGATCGAGCCACCATCACCACCTGTTGCCTCACATTTAAGGATCTTCTATTCTTAACAGCTAGCCTGATGTCTCTCACGTGTTATTCTATCAAAATTTTAATCTAGAAGAATAGGAAGGCAAAGGAGAATTGAAATGTTTCCAGAGCAAGATGGCTGACCCCAGGAAAATAAAAATTTTGAAGAAAGAAAAGCAGAAAATGATTTGGAAGAAGACTATAATGGACTGTAGAGTAAACTCATTTCTCATGAGTATGAAAGGTTTTCACTCCATGCTTCACATAGGCAATTAACTTAAGGCAGGTAAGCAACTGGGAGTTCGATTCCTGGTGTGCCATACCAGTCCTGTCCCCAGGGTGTGCTGAGACAACGAAGAATGAGACTGGGCATGGTGCCACGTGCCACCCAGTGCTTGGGAGACTGAAAACAGGGGGATCACTATGAGTCTGATCTACATAGTTAGACCCTGCATTAAAAATATAGAAACAAAACAAAACAAAAAAAGCTATTAGCAATTAATTTCTTTTCTCCCTGACTTTTCAGCTTTGCCAATCATAATTTTTTGATTTCTCTGCTTCTATATCCTGTCAGGACTTCTGTTTTCTGATTCACCAATCTAAAAGGTTGAAAAGGGCCAAAATGGTGAAAAGCAATGGAAGAATATTGTAAGAATCCCAGAGAGAAGAAAAGGGTGATGCATTTGAAAGGCTGTTACATAGAAGATGAACTTACTAGGTGTAATGTTTTTGGTAGACTGAACTAAGATCAGTAGGCAGCAGCTATATCATCAGAAATTCATCACTAGAAGTGGTCTGTGGTGATTTACAATGTAGAGGACTATTACTGGAAGTATACATAGCTTCCTACTTACCCTGGCTTATATGTGGTTTTCCATTTTCCTCTGGTCTCTTTAGGGTCTTCATTGTACCATCCATCCCTTTTCTAGTCAATGGTGCTTCCTCTTAGGCTGGACATACTTGCCTCTTCCTTTTACCCAGGCTCCTCTCCTAATCTCTTTATCAAATGGACCACAAAGTCCTGTGGCTCTGGCTTTCTTATTACCTCGTGAGCCCATCCTCCTCTTTCCGTCCTGTTCCCATTGCCTCAGGGTTTCCTTGAGCTGTGAGCACCTTCCAGACATAAATTGCCTTTTTATATTTTATTCTTTTTATTTATTTATTTTTTTGGAAAATAGCTTGTGTTTTTATTTAGACAAAATTTGTGACCAGTAGGGATTCTTCCTTATTTTCTCTTTCAGTGCCAGGCAGCAACCTCCTTGCCATAGTGTGACACAAGTCATGTATTTCTTGAATTTTTTTTTTGTTTGTTTGTTTGTTTATTTTTATGGCCAGCTCAGCCTGCCCTGAGGGCAGGACTGGCGCAGCATGTGGTCCCCGGGATCGAACAGTGGTTCCTGCAGCCGCCTGCCGGCGCTTTAGACCACTGAGTCATCCTGCCGGGCCCAAGTCATGTATTTCTTTTGTAAACTTTTTTTAATGACTTTTAATAAGAAATAACAATGAGACAGTTTCAAAACACATTAGTAGTATAGCCACAATAGTTAATACAACATATTGTTGCCTTTGTAGTAGTTTTTCAGAGTACAGGATGCAGACGTGATAAGTTTTCTAATCACTAATGGTACAAATTTTTCTTCTCATTGAACTAAGAGAAAGTAGTTTTATTCATAGTCCAATATTCCATAATAGTATTTGGTTATTGACAGAACTGGCAATGTCAGAAGCTGTTGACTTGAGCCTTTTACAGTAAGCACAGCATGCTAATCTAACTTCACTTTTTATGCCTTGTGGTTAAACTTTTCTGCTGGGTGGTTAAGGGCAAGTTAAAGCAAGACCTGTGTAACAAAACATGTAACTTTTGTATCTGACAAGATCAGTCAAGTCTCCTCAGGATTTACCTGGAAACCATGTACAGCAGTTTGTAGAACTGTTGTTAGTGTCAGCCATCTGGATGAGTCATGCCCATTGCTTGACCAGTTTGCTCTCTGTGAAAGCCTGAGAGACTGACTTCTCTCTAGGTGACTCTACTTAGGCACACTATGCATCATCGATCACTTTACTCTGTGGCCCCATATTCTCCTTGAGCAGAAAATTTTAAATTCCCTTTTGTAAATATCTGGTTATCAGTGCAATAAGCTGTAAATGTATACTGAATGAATATGTGACTTTTGACAATTAACTTTGAGCCCACCTTTATCTTGTTTGGAGGGTTTGTCCATTCAGTAATAATATGTAATCACTTCAGGAGAATCTGCTCATCTGAGTGACCCATGGCTAATGTTAGATAGATCTTCCCAAAAGGAAGGAGACACCAACTCCTCACTGAGTGATCCAAGCAAGGCCAGATTGAACTCTGTAGTTTTCATTCTAATGGCCAGTCTCTCTTTTCCAGGAATTCTTTGCATTAGGCTCTAGGTTCTTATGTTTTCACTTTTTCCTTTTGGCCTCCTGTGTTTCCACATCAAACTCTGTTCACAGTGGCTGACAGTCAAGACTGTTGCTTCTTCCAATCAGGTGCATATGCCTAGTCACACTCCACATAACCAGGCCTCAGCCAGTGACAGACCACACACCCAACAGTGGTCCCATGAGACTGCATTACTTAGTGACCTTGTAGCCATTTTAGTCTGTGAAGTACACACTGTGATGTTCACACACTGGTGAAGGTGCCTAATGGCACATTTTTCTGAACATATCATCAACATCAAGTGATGCATGACCGTAGTTACAGAGGTTTTGATTTTTCAATTGGCAATTGTTGAAAGTTTGGCCTTTCTGCTTGGCTTCACAAACATAGTTAGCTATTTTATGATTACTCTGGTTATTTATTTTCACATTTCTAGTTTTATGGATCCAAGCAAAGGCATGAATTCTTAACAAAAGATCCCCCGGTGTTTTAACTTTCTTATAACTTAACCAGTTTATTGGAACTGCTGTGAATTCTTATTCCTTCCTTTGACTAAATGTTGCAGTCAAAATTTTCTCTGCAGCTTTGACAAAAATGGCTTTACAGAGCACCCTTTAAGAAGAAAAGGATTTAAGAAGAGAAAAGAAGTACATTCTTGGTTGAGTATAGCCTGGAAGACCTCTTATTACTGTGATGCCTTTCTCCTGCTGGTTATTTCTGGTTTCCAGCTACTGAATATTCCTGGGATAGAATCCTCCTGAAATAAAATGTGATATTCTAACTTCTTCAGCCTCCTCTGAAGGGTGAATATTACTGTTTTATGGAGGAAGAAAATTGAGGAATTGAGAAGAGTCAAGGGAAAAAGATTGATAGAATGAGTTTAAAAAATAAAGATCCATGTTGTTATGTTTTCTTTTTCTTTTCTTCTTTTTTTTTTTTTTTTTAAGGGAGAAAGGTGTATTTCACTCACAATTTGTAAAGCTTTCAGTTCATAATCAAAACTGGCTCCAAGGCAGGTTGGAACATGATAGAGGGCATGTTTATGGCAGTAGAGGACAGCAAAAGTAACCTTATTTTCTATGCTTTGCCTTGTATTTTCTCCTATTCAATCTCTAGTGATTCTCAAAATGCAAAACACTTGAATGAGCTTTGACTCTTGTACTCCATTTTCAAGCTCTGCAGTCTATGTCACTCGACTCCACAGCTGCCACCTGTGACATATTCAAGCCTCATGGGGCCATTGTATCCCTTCACAGTCAAGTGAGGCGCAGATAAAGTCTAAAGTTTGTAGGGAAAATAATGAAATGAACCTCAACTTACTTTCCAAAGCATTGGACTTTACAAGAAGAAACTCCAGATTCTGACTTTATAGTCTAGTCTGTTATTCATTCACCAAAAACATGTTAGTGGCACAAAACCTTATTTACTTCATCACAATATTCCATTGCACACTACGATGTGGAATGAACAGAAACATGTCTCTGAAGCTCCCTCAAACTTGTTAAAAATTTCCAATTAGTACAAGAGGCATTTGTTTGGGTTCTTATTTTCCAGCTCTTACATTCTCCCATTCAAGTTCCTATCCTATTTGGTCTTCTCCTTCACCTCTACTTTTTAAGTTGGGACTTATGAACTGAATTATGCTATCATTTATGGTTCATCTTCTACACACAATTTAGCACCTCCGTTGACTTCCTGTGTCCATGGGAATAGAGAGCCCTTGAGAAAACATCACCCTGAAAATTCGTGTTCATGGAGGATGGAAATCCAAAGCTCACTGAGACTTCTTGGGCTCAGAATCACATGGGCTTTTTCTTAGTAGTTGCTCACAGAGTTGGATAATAAAGAATTGCATGTGACAGGACCAGTTCTAATTTTATTAAGAACAAGCATTTTTTATGTAGTTAACCTCACACTTAAACTACATAATGAAAATTAGGCAGAACATTTAAGACAAGCATGAACTAGTCATCTTTCTAAACTTAACTAACATCCTCTGCCAACTCCTGTGATGTGGGAGTTGCTGATCTGTTTTTCAGATACTCTAGAGGTCTCCTGAGGTCACATTCTATCATTAGTTTTCTGATATCCATACTTGAACAGAAGGCAAAATTCAAGACTGCTATTTCCAAACAGGGGCAGCAAAGAAGTTCTCTGAGTCTCCCAAATGCCAAGAGCGTTTGGTGGGCCAGTTCTACCCTCTATAAGAGTAAGTAGAAATAAGCTGTCGGAGTTGGGAAATCTTCCTGAAAACACCACTTTAGCCTTAAAATCCTCTTTAGATTCTTCTATACGAAAATGATTATCTCCACAGTTTCACTGTTGAAACAGTCAAGGCAAAGCCAGGCCTTTGTAGATCACTTGGTTCAGGGCTTGTTTGTCAAATGAATGAGTTTGGGTGGGAGAAGAGATATGCTGATTTAGTTTGCTTAATTGTGGATGACACTGAAGCCAGGAAGAATATGCAGCTAGGCCTGAGGAAGGTATTTATGACAGGGAAATAGTACCAAGAGAAACACTGAATTAGGATTTGGTTTTTAAACTATATTTAGTACATGGTCTACAGGGTCTCGCTACACAGATAGGACTCCATAGTGATCCTCCTGTTTTCAGCTTCCCAAGCCCTGGGATTGTACAGGCAGGTGCTACTACACCCAGTTTCAATTGTAGTCTCAGCATGCCCCAATGGTGGGGCTGGCATGGCACACCTGGGATTGAATCCTCATTTGGTCTGTGCCTCTACCTAAGCAGGTACTTTAGTCTGCTGAGCTGTCTGGCCAGCCTGGAGGATTTTTTAAAAAAAGTTGTACCAAGGATTATTCATTTTTTTCTGCAAAATTCCATAGGAAATTAACTTTTCTTTTTTCTTGGTACCAGGGATTGAACTCAGAACCCTGTGCTTGCCAGACAGGTGCTTATGCCCCTGAGCTATCTCCTTGGCCCCTCCATGGGAAATTTAGGGACACAGCCATGACTTGAAATTATCCTACCAAAAGAAAGTTTTGTAAGGCAGTTTTAAATGTTGAGCTTCTAGAGACTTGGAGAGATAATATATGTTTATTAAATAAGTGCCTACTTGATTAAATGAATAAATGTCAGGGTTGAGTAGAAGCTGAGTCCTTAATTACAGTTGCAGTTCTGCTGCCCCCATTACATTAAGGCTAGAACCTCTTTACCAGAACCACCTCAGCTGTAATTTGGAAGAAGGTGTAGAAGACAGGAAGAGCAGTGAAAGGACAAAGTTGATGATTGAAAATAGCATATGGGTGCTAATTTTAAATTAGCTCTGGTCTCTTCATGTTCTCCCCCAAAGAGGCAGAATGACACCTCATCTCCTTTAGCCAGTTTATAGCACTCACAGCTCCTTCCTGGGCTCAGCCCCAGAGAACAGAAGTTGACATTAAAATGGTGTGCATGTGACAGAAATGTGGCCTTGCGGGATCCCTGGAGGATTTCCGATTCCAGTCAGCTGTCCTTCATCAATCAAAAGTTGGCCGTCACTCACTGTTCTATTTGGGATGCTTCTAACCTTCTGTATTACGGCAGGAGGGTGAGTTCATTCACGGAGACAGTCTAGCAAGAAACTTTGCATATGCTTATGTCTCAGTTACTTTTTACTGTTTGCTGGGACAAATATCCAACACTCAAAATGAAGGAAGGAAAGGTTTATTTAGCTCACAGTTACTGGAGGGTTCAGTCCATATTCGGCTGGCTCCAAGGCTGAGTGGCACATGGCAGAGAACAGCAGTTCATGGCAGCAGAAGAGCAACAATGGTGACAGAGGCAGCCAACCAACCAGGGCAGCAGAGTAACAGCACAAGTCTGTCTCTTTGTCTCTTTATATTACATTCAGGCTCTCTGCCTCAGCTTATCCGCCTTAGGCTATAACCATAATCCCAGAAGTACTTAAAACATAATCCCAGGGATCATGGATCAAGTCTCAAACTCCAGATCAGTACTAAATCACATAATCCCAGTGATTTATGAGTCAAGTCTCAATCTATAAAAGTCCCCGCCCATGACTGCATGAGGCTTTGGGGGGACAACTAGACATAAACTATAATGGCTTGTTATTGTAATCTCACGCTGCAGAATGAAATGTCTTCAAGGCCAAATCAACCTCATGGTTTGCAGTACTACATTTCAAACGTCTTTATTCTTAGATAGTTTCTCTCCTCTTCCACTGTAGGTGTGTGGCTTGTGCTCAGTGAGTTGTGTCATTATGCATTGAGCTGGAATCCCCAACTGTGTCAGGACTGGGGACAATCTTCAAGGAATAACCAATAGCAGGGGGACAAAACTTAAGGCTGTGCCATTTGGTGAAGCATTGTGGTAAGTACTCTGAGGCACAAAAACTCACCAAGACAGGCATTTTTATCCCTACCCCATAGGAGAGGAACCAGATTATATGAGGAACAAAGAAGTCATGGTCACGTATCAGATGCGTGTGGGCATCAGGCCCTGTGAGTAGTGGGTGTCTAGGTACTGTTCTGTCATTGCTGGAATAAATACCTGACACACAGTCTTAGGGAAGGAAAGGTTTATTTAGTTCACAGTTACAGGAGGATTCAAGACATTGCCCTCCTCTATAGGGTCTGGAGGGAGGAGCAGGGGAGGTGCATAGTGTCAGTTTAACAGTTCTGTGCCTTGCTGGCCCCACCCCTCAAGCCCTGCCCTGGTCCTTTGGCCTAGCCCCTCAAGTCTTGTGCTTGGCAGCTCCATGATTTACATGAAGCTTTGGGGGGACAACTAGATACAGTCCATAAGAGTGGGGAGCTCTCCTTTGGGGCCTGATGCAAAGACTGAGTTATCCACCTTCTTTCAGTTAAGAGAGTCTGATTATTTGAAAGACCTGACTGTTACAGAGAGCAGATATATACTTTCTACTAAAGTTTTTAATGATCCTAATAACTCAGTAGGATAAATGTCTAGCAGCTAGGAAAATACAATAAAACCCATTTCAAATGTTCTTAAGTAGTTATAGAAATTCAGTATCAGGCATAAGCATAATTTTATTTAGGATATCTTTAATTACACAGGTTTTGCAATGACTGCCATCGTCCTTAGTCAGAATCCTGACCTAAATTACTCTTTATTTGACCTTTATCAAAGCAGTTAATTTTCAGTACTGATGGCAGTTTTGAGGAATCAAACACATAGCATGATTATGATTGCCATTGTAAGCATACTTTAAAAAAATACATATGAGAGGACTGGCAGGATGGCTCAGTGGTCTAAAGCACCTGCAGGTGGCTTCAGGGACCGCGGTTCGATCCCCGGCACCACATGCTGCTCCAGCCTTGCCCTCAGGGCAGGCTGAGCCGGGCATAAAAAATAAATAAACAAACAAACAAATAAAAGTTGTGAAACAAGAAATAAAATAAAATAAAATAAAATAAATAAACATGATATATATGCTCACTCTTATAAGAGGTACCTCTAAGTCTTTCCTGCCACCACCACTAAAAGGAAAGTAACAATAACAACGCCAAAAAACAACCACCACCACCACCACAACAACACCCAAGTAACACCAAGCAAAGGTATCTAAAGCCAAGGGCCTGGCTTTAATTATATTCATTGATTTCTTTTTGTGACTGCACCATAGGGTGAGAAAAACTTTTCTAAAAGTACAAATGATAGAGATTTCCAGACTTTCCGTGAATGTACACTCAACTTCATGTTGTAAGACAGTCACCACAAAGCCCAGGTTAGGGGGAACATGGTCCCCTAATATTTATTTCAATGAATATTAAAAGATGTATTTTATTTGTTTAACATTTATTTAATAAATATATTTAAAAATATTTATTTCCAGGAAGTTTTAAAGGTTCCACAAATGAACTGTAATCTCTTTGTATGTTTGCATACCTATCAGGCTTCTGAAATTATTAAAGCTCTTCATTTAGGAAATTCACAGGTTTGGCACTATCAAAAAAAAAAAAAGTACAGCAAATTTAGTTTAATGTTTTTCTTGATTGATTCTTTCCTGATGATTCTGGAACCCAGCAGCTCTCAAAACCACAACAGTTTCAGAGAACATGCAATGTGCTCAGGCACTGTTTCTGGGAAGGAAAGCTGAAATGAGACGTAGAGTTAGATGTGAGGTCTAAGAGCTTAATTGCTTTGCTTTCCAACTGAATTAGGACTGCCCACTGTTGACTAAAGCTCAGCTGTTGTCACTGAAACTCAGCAATTTGTTACATGAGCTACTCCTGAGTTAATGGGTTTCCTTTCACATGGATGATTCCATATTGGTTTTATGTGCTCAGCCCAATACAGAAGCCTGGTCCAAGCCAGTGGCCTCCAACAAATTTTATTTAATAGCATCAAATTCTGCTTAATGACTAAAGATTATCTAGTACACATCTCATCTCACCTGTACAAGAAATGCAAATATTTTAAACCATTGTTAATGTTCAGGGTGAAAGAAAACACCAAGAGTAGAAATCCATCTGAAGTATTTTCCTACAACATTTATTTTATCTGTTACTGAACATGCAGGGGGTAACAAGAAGAGTTTTCTGACTGCATCACAAAAAGTGACACAACTCAAGGTATAGCCTGTTGCTAATGAGGAGCAAGAAGCACAAAGTAATGTCAGGCTGAGGTGGACACAGATCACATGTTTTCTGGAACATGAATGACTCTGGTACAGTGACCATGTCAGGGGAATGGCAACTCTGTCCTGAATGGGTCACAGTTTGTTGATACCAGCAGTAGAGAATATCTTGTCCCCTGGCTGGATTCAGTTCTCAGGATGTTTTCCACAGACTTTAGGCAACTGTTCCCAAAGATTGACTTGTGTGCCCCTCTGAGACTATACCATTTACAGACTCAACAGTAGCAATGACTAAGTTGATAATTAAGCAAAATTCCAAGGAATTTATACCTAACTCTAGCTGAGTAGGGCATAGCACAGAATAGTTCACTCAGGGAAGCCTTTTTTTCTCACTGGTAGGTGATACTTTGTACCCATTCTGGAGTTCTGCTATATTCTTCACATGAGTGCTGATATTTTTAGTTTAATTTGAAAATAATTTAGGAAGAAATATTTTATGCAGAAATATTTGAGTCAGCTTTCCTGACCCTGGACACAATACCCCAAACTCACAATTTAAAGGAGGAAAAGCTTAAGGTAGACCATAACCAGCTGGCAAGGAGAACATGGCAGCATAAGGATATGGTGGATCGAAGCTGCTTAGTTTATGGTGGCTTGGGAAGGAAAGCACGGAAAAACAGCACCAGAGAGGAATAGGCAGCAGACTGGAGATAGTCCCTGGGCCATGTATCTGTGACCCATTCAGGCATACCTGAGAGCATGCTCTACTAATCTAGTAGTTTTTTTTTTTTTTTTTAGCCCAATGAAGTGGGCATGCCAAGAGTAATGGGGGATGGTTGATACACTGTGTCCACTTGCGAGGTCAGAAGCTTGGCTGGGTCAGTTTGTGAACTTCACCTAGAGAGGCCCTGCCCTAGAGTGACTCAGCATTTAAAGGGTATATAAAGGGGTAGAGGCAGGCTTTGGGGTGCCACTTTGTTGGAGGAACTCTGATTTTCACGCTGCACCACTTCCTTGGAGAAGAGCTAGTCTCCACAGGTAGCATTGAATTTTCACGTGGATTATAAGCATTATGCCTTGCAAACATGTATAATACCAAAATAAAATTTGAAAACTTGTGGCTCCTTCCGCTGATCATAAAGTCAAGTCCCACTAGTAGGTCCGGATGGCTTTGATTTCTTTCACATAGTGTTACATAAAAGTTGGTGTTTAATGAAATGCTGTTTCCAAAAGATTTCTTTTGGTGTTTTGATAACTTATTCTAGTCCTCTGAACTTCTATTTTGCCATTTTGAAGATATGGTAAATGAAGAAATACTTTTACTGTCAGGAAGACAGGCCCAAAGCTACTGCTGAATAGAAAAAGCTTAAAGCCTCATATAGTGTGGGAGGGGGTGGCTCCCTGGGAGAGAGCTATCTGAGCATGTGCAGAGCCCGAGGCCTAATGCTCAGGAAAAAAAAAAAAAAAAAAAAAAATTAGAGTGCATTTTTCATTTGTGCAAAGCTCTGCATATACTTAAATATATTTATTGCATATACTAATGTCAAAGATCTAAGTGTTAATTTACTAGAAGATAAATTAGGCAAAACTCTTGAAGACATAGGGATAGCTAACACGAACAGATAAAGAACATACTTTTAACAAAATACCAAAAAGAAATTATCAAAACAATGCAGTAATGTCAAATAATCAAGCGAAAAAACAAAAACAAAGCAGAATCATGGAAAAATGGATAATAATGATTTTTTTCCCCAAGGTAGGATAAATTTGATCATTTTCAAGGAAATAGGCCTCCCAATCAACGTGGATAACTTGGTTTCTCTGAGCCCGTACTCATCAAGGAGCTAGCAGCGCTGAACTTTCTAGTATTGCAATCGGATGTGAGAAATCAGACTGGATCCGTGAATCCTTGGCCCTTTCTGAAATTCCCTATTTTTCTTATGAGCCCACCCTCCAACAGACCCCTGTCTATACTTAGCTACTAATAAGAGCGCTACTTCCTGACCGATTTGTGGGCTCTTCCTGTGTGTGATTTTGCCAGTCAAATCCTGAGTCCTTCTTTTCACTCTGGCCATTGTCTCTAGAATGTGAATCCCAGCTCAGTGTAAGTTTCGGAACATAGATTGATTCCTGGCTTTGCAAGACAAATGTTGTGCTGCCGGTTTATTTTAATAGTTCATTTAATTGTTCCATTATAGCTACAGTGGCCAGTGGTCTGCAACGTGCCCTGGTGCCCCCTGTACCACCTCCCTCGTGTTCTTGGTGTAGCTTTGAGATTGCTCTTTTTTGGATTAGAAGTGCTTTATAAGAAATTGGGTACTGTGCCAGAGAGATAGCTCTGTGGCACAAGTGCCTGCATAGCAAGTGCAAGGTCATGAGCTTGAAGCCTGGTCCCACCAAAAACAAAAAAAAAATTGTGTTAATGTGCTTATTTAGCTACCTACTTGGCTGCTGAGAAAGCTTAAAAGGCTTTCTCTTCAAAGAAAAGTTACGTTGTATAATTTTCAAAACAGTTGCTTGGCATTCAAAGGGCCCCTCAAGGAGGAAGGGATGCAGAACATTTTCTTGGGCTGTTTGCTCTGAGTTAAGGGCCCTTCCCTCGCTTTCCTCCTTATCTAGAGCAGCCCTGCCTTTAAGGTCAGTCCAGAGTCAGCCCTAGCCTTCCTAATCTCTCTGCCTTTGGGGTCCAGAGTCAGTGCTAGCCTTCCTAATCTCTCAACCTTTGGGACCTGCCCTTTCTTTGGGCTCTATAACACCATGCCTGCACTAATTTTTCCACCCTTAGCCTGTTCTGTGTATCTAAGTTTATCTTTCCAATTAGGCTATCAGCTTTGCTCTTTCACTCACTCATTTATTCAAAGCATAGCCTTTGCAGGCAGAATGCCTAGAATCTTGGCTCCATTAGTACTTAGGTGTATGACCTTGCAAAAGCCTCTTGGCATAACAATGCTTTACACCCCTTCTCTGCTCAATGTGATAACTGCACCTATCTTTTAAGGCTGTTGGGGAAGGTTAAATACACAATATATACCCTGTCTTCAGTACATTACCTGACGTAAGCACTTTTTCTGAATTAATTACTATGTAGGTAAAAGAACTGATAAACAGATGATATTCAACAGAAGTAGCTTCTTCCTAGGTAAAGCTTATAGTCTAGCAATTAACAACCAATTAGTCAATATTTATTTAAATTCTACTATTTAACGCAGTACAGGGTCCTATGAGAATGTCTGTCTTTTCCAAGGAAGGTTTGGACAGAATCCATTGATGTTGTGATCAATTTCTAGCTGAAGGACTATTCCAGACAAAGGGAACAGCACACATGGGGACCCTGTGCTGGAGAGGAACATGGAGTATCAGGGAA
Organism: Myocastor coypus; assembly: GCA_004027025.1. Classification (NCBI taxonomy): domain Eukaryota; kingdom Metazoa; phylum Chordata; class Mammalia; order Rodentia; family Myocastoridae; genus Myocastor; species Myocastor coypus. Next base: position 31,333 of record PVJA010013629.1, on the reverse strand, counting down.
CCTGAAGATGGTCAGTGTGGCTGGAGTACGATGGCTGATGAGGAGAGGGCTTCAAGAGTGAGGATTTACTATGGGAGCTTAGTTGACAGGCACTGAAGAAAGGAACAACCAGAGGTACTATGCTAATGTAGCAGCGTAATTATAGAGAGCTGTTACCTGTTCTGACTGGAAACAAGCTTTGTCTTCATTGCCTTTTTCTTTCTTCCCTATCAAGTCTCTCACAAAATCCTACCTTTACAGCCCAGAGGAGCTGGATCTCAGAACCTCTGTGGGGTACAAGGTACGTGGGGTGGGCAGGGTGGTGTTGCTGTGCTGTTTCTGGTGCCTACAGAGCTCAGAGAGCTGGAAAGATTTCTGAGCCTATGCTGGGGCCTGTACTGGATGGAGGGAACAGGGAAAACAGGAAAGAGTTTGCCCTCCAGTCTCCCTCTAGTGGCTGCAGTCGTGAACTCTGAGAGGGAGTCTACAGGTGTAGAAAAAAATGTGAGTTGCAGTCTCAATTCCAGGATCAGATATCAGTGTGTAGAGGGTGTGTTAAAGATTTTGGCTTATTATGAGCTTATAGGAAAGATGATGGGTGGGAAGAAAAGGATAGAGGAAAAAGCTGGGCATTCCTAAGTGGAGATGAAGACTGACATGGTCTTGCTTTGGACAACATCTGATTCCAAGGTCTTTCAACACAAAGCAAAACAACAACAACAACAAAACAATTTAGAAAGGTGTTGTTGAAAAATATTCATTAATTATTTCTTTTGTGAGCAAGGAAAGTAGAATTCCTTGTCTAATGAGGAAACAGGAAAAACCTCTAGATTATGAGTTGGAAAGTATTTATTCACACATGTTTGTGTAAATATATACATATTTACATAGATGTTTAAAGTATCAAATAAAAATCCAAACCTTTTAATGATCTTGCTGAGTTTAAGTTGTTGGAAACCTGGATATATGTCTATTAAGAGGATCCTGAAGTGGTCATGCAATTGTTTTGGCTCTTAAAGGACGTTGCATCTACCAAACCCATCTGGAAATGTCAGGTGAAAGAGCTCACTCTTCTCCCATTTCCTCAGTGGTCTTGAACAGCCTTCTCCTGTCGATGTGACTTTCTCTCTGCCTTGCTTATAGGGTTTTACCAGCTGGTGAAGCTGAGCAGGCTCAGCCAAGCCCATCCCAGGCTTATTACTTCTCCCTCACTCCAATGTATGAAAGATGTTGTCATATAAACCACAAACAGTAAGTTATAAATCATTTCTCAATGTTTACACACAGCAGTAGTCTTAAAAGTTAACCACTGTTTTGACACCAAGTGTTCTGAATTTTAGCAATGAACAAATTGATGTCTTAGTCATCGGAAGCAGTTCTAAAAAAGGCTAAAATGTGACTTTTGTGATATTTTGGAACACTGATAATACTATCTTTGAGTTTCACAGGGGATGCAGGCTTGGGCATAATTAATATTTTTCATGTATTACATTGAAAGATGTGTTTACATAGAAGTTTTATTTAGTACAGAACTATGACTTCTGCTCATTTCCTCTTGTTCAATGACAATACTTACGTACTTTACTTCCTTTATTTTAACTGCTAAATTTCCCCAGAGAATTAGTGAAATAGATACTTTAATGTGAAAGAAGCTATTACTACAGAATTATTGCGTAAAAGGAGCATTAAAATGTTAGTTATCATTCGAATAGGCTCATCTGCCTTACCTATTCATCTCCTGGAAATAATTCCCTATTATTATCTGCAATGATCATTATTGTATATTACCTGTTTTCTTGCTTTGGATTTTCAGCATTACAAAGCAATAACAACCCTGGGGAGAGATCACTCCTGTGGCGTGTTGCTCTGTAGGCAGCTGATGGTTAGCTCCTCGGGAGCGGCGTGTGCTTGGACATGCACCAGAAATGGCAGTCCCAGGTGGAGCACTGATAATGCAGGGCTGCCCTGGAAGGCACAGTGCATTTTTGTCAGTACTGCAAAGACACATGGAAATAACTTTACAAAAGACAAATGCATTTACTGCTCAAAAACAGGAGGATTTTTGTAGGCTCCTCAACATTACCCATGTATCATTTTCTAAAGATCAACTATGCATTATCTACCTGTTTATTTCTCTACTGATAACAATATTTATATAAAACAAAAAAGCAATAAGTCCACAATGTAAAAGCATCAATCTTTGGTGAAGATTTGAATTCTATTTTTAATCTGCCTAACACTTGCTTTTTCTCCATAGGATCACTTATAGATTTCTGTTTCCTAACATCTATCTCTTGTACTGTGTGTGCTTTACCTGTCATTAACTGAATCACCAAGAGCTGTGTAAACCCTTATTTTATGTTGCTGAATTGCATGCTTTAAAATTAGTGCCTAAATACGTAACTTTTATTAACTTAGCAAAGCATAAGCGCTGGCCAGAATTATCAGACATGACTATTATTTTTCAGTGCCAATTTTAAAACAAAATTGAAAAACATCAATAAAGTGCTGGAAGACGTTTGGCTTTTGTTAAAGATCTTTAGCTTTCTTTAGTTACACTTTCAGTAAAGAACCTTCCCATCTTTAACTTGTCCAAAGGCCCTTCTGGGGCTTTTTCACACTCCTGAGACTTTTATTTTACTTTATTTATTATTAATATTTTTTTTATGGTCAGCTCAGCCTACCCTGGGGGTGGGGCTGGCGCTGGGGACTGAACCACAGTCCCTGCTATTGTCTAAGCTTGCCTAAGCAAATACTTTAGACCACTGAGCCATCTCCCCACCCTATTTTACTTTTTCTTAAAAGTCTATTTCTATTTTATTTTAAAGAATTTTTAAAAAGCAAAAGCAAATAGCAAAAATGAAGACAGACAGTACCATGTAACAGCATATATGGTACTTTTTTTTTTTTTTTTGCAACTTTATCATCTTTTAAAATTCATTTTAATGAGGAAAAAAGGTAAAATAGCTATGAAACAGTTTCAAGACAGGTTAGTAGGACAGTTACAATACTTAACACATTGCACATTATCATCTTTGTAGTATTTATTCAGAGGACAAGATGCAGACATGATATCTTGTCTAAACAATATTGGTACAAACCTTTCTTCTCATTGTACTATGAGAAAGTAGCTGTGTGTCCTAACTATTTTGTAACTATCCTGAGACTTTTAATAACTTCACTGAGTAGTCCTTATTCCTACCTCAAGATTCCTGTCACAACTTCCTTACTGGGGCCAGGCTTCCGAATGCCTTTGCTTTCCTCTCTCAGCGTTAGCTGTTGAGCTACTCAGGCTTTGCTCACCAGCCTGTCACTGTCTCCTAAATGAGCGCAAATTAACTTTTTGACTCACAAACCTGCTGTTTTGGGGAAGAAATCACAATGCAGCTGGTAGCAGTTCTCTCTAGAAATAGTGTACCAATTTAGCAATTATACTTCTTCCTACCACCAATTAAGCAAAAATTTACTAGCTTCATTTGCCTGATTGTAAAGAAAATCACTTTTAAGTTTTTTTCGCCTTTCATGGTAGATTGCTCACAAAAATGTCTGTGAAAAGAAAGGCAGATTAATTGCATAGCAGCTCTCTGAGGCAAGATCTGACAGGCTTTCTTTCTAGTCACTTCTAGAACATACTCCAGTGTTGATAAGACACATTGGGAAGCAGTTTGAGGGGGTAGGTCTAAGAAAAAGGAGACGTAATATCTCTGCTGGGCCTACAGAACTTCAGATTTACATTTTGAGCCTGCTGTTACATCTTTTTTGGATGACTTTTCTCTTAATTCTGTTATTTCTTTGTTGGCTTGCTTGATTTAATAAACTTTATGTTATGTAAAAATGTGTGATTTATTAACAATATTTAATTTTTAATTTATATTTTGGTACCATGAAGTCATATTCTCTTAATCAAATAAGCAAACTATGCTGTAGTAGCTGTATTTTCATGTAGTTCAATTACAGAACTGAATTACCTTCTCTTTTTTAAATCTAATTTTGAAAGAATATAGAGCAGCAAAAAGTTAGTTATAGGAATGGAGAGACTAAGGTATCTGAATGTGACATTGACATTCAATACCCTCCAACATTTATTTTTCTCTTTTTAGTAATAAAATTCCCAAATTCCAGATTATCTCATAGCTGCTATGTTTAAGTTCTAGACAGTGAAATGTAAGTTACACAGTGATTTCTAGCAAGTTCATGCTTAAAAGGATGAGTCATGACTTTCTTCCTTTTTCTAACAATGAACTACATACACTATGACAGAGATGACAGGATAGTTTTTTTTTTTTTTTTTTTTTTTTAATTAATGGAAACCTTGTCCATTGTACTATAGAGCTGAAAACCAGCTCAGGACTTTCTACCGTGAAGAAGAAATAAACTATATTGATTAATGCTTGACTCAGTTACTTTCCTTTTGTTGGTGGGACAAAATACCTGACACCTCAAATTAAGGAAGGAGAGATTTTCTTAGCTCACAGTGGAGATTGTAGTCCATATGTGGCTGGCTCCAAGGGCGTGTACCACAGCGCAGAGGGCAGCAGTTCATGGCAGCGGAAAACAGCAAAGAGCAATGGGAGGAGCACTGGCTGGGGAAGCTAGCAAGTGTCTATTCCTTCCTCATATAGTACTCAGACTATCTGTCCTAAGGAGGATGTAACAGTCACACACATAATCCTGACATTGGATCATGAATTAATCACAAACTCTAGAAGCCTGCCCCAGTGACTGCAGGAGGCTTTGGGCATGTGTGTGTGGGGGGGGGTGGGGAGGGGACTAGACACAAACCATAACATTAATATATTAGATATTCTATTTCTTTTAAGAGATTATAATCCCAACTGATGTATACTTATTATGAATTTGGAGGTTGATGCAAGTATTTTGCTTTTAAGGTTACATTATGCTAGGGCTTGGGAGATAGCTCAGTAGAATAAGCACTTGCCTGGCAAGCACAAGGGCCTGAGTTCAATCCCAGGTTCAGAAAAAAAAAAAAAAAAGTATAAAATTACATTATGCTTAATCTGATTTTTTTCCTGTTAATGATCTCAATCTGAGATACCAATCTAAGTTGAAGCAAAAGGCATTGTATAGTACTGGCTAAGTGTCCAATGTCCAATGCTTATTTCAGTTTCTTCATCTACAGTGAAAGAAAGGAGAAACAAAATTTAAAGGTGATCATGATTACTGGACTTCTCAGTTCTAAATGAAAATGGATATCCTTTCAGCTTGTGTCCATCCCAAGCCCCCACCCTACTCACATTGGAGAAGTTCTGGCAGACATGTAGGTCTCCTTAGGGAGATGGCATTGGTTTTACTTGATTCCCTAAGAATTCAATTTAAATTCACTCCAGTAAATTAGTGGTTTTTTAATAATCTCTTTTCCAAAGAGTCATGAGTTTGTTAATGAAACAGCAAAGGTTGTGGGTGGCCCAAAGAGTCACGAGCCAATTGCTTCAGACTCTCTGTGCCTATTCTGGGCATACTTTGGCTGACTAGCTCCAAGAGTTGTATCTACAGCTGTGATTTCAGTTCAGATACTGCCATTGACCCTTTGGTTGGATATTCATGATGGATTTTCATGACAACTTACAATTAATTTAGCCTAAGTGTCTTTTGGAGTATGATTGCTTTCTACCATTCATGTTCTGAATGGGCTTGCAAAAAATTTCCCTCTCAGTGTGCTACTCTTGTGATTTGAAAATTCCCATCAAAACTCACACTGAAGTTTAATTTCCATTATGAGATATTAAGAGGATGGAAGGTTAATCCAGCTACAGGATTTTCAGAGAGAACTCTTCAGGCAATAATTAAGGTTAAACGAGGACAGAAGAAAGAAGAAAAAATGTACTAGAGGCTGCCACACGATCTTGAACTTTCAGTCTTCAGAATTGTGAACCTTTTCCTTATAAATTACCAATTTGTAGTATTCAGTGATCGTAACAGAAAGCAGGCAAAGATCTCTGGTTGCTACTGAAACAGGAATAGCTATCTTGAGAGGGGTGGGTAGGGACTGAAAGGTTGGGGGTGCTGTTTTGTCACAAGTCTGAACTTTTTTTTTTTTTTTCTGTATTTAGGACAGAGTCTATAGGTCTATAGGCTCTACAGGGTCTCACTGTGTAGATCAGACTCGTAGTGATCCTCTTGTTTTCAGCCTTCCAAAGTGCTGGGATTACAGGAGCAACATCATGCCCAGGCTCAATCACTATCTCAGTGTGCCCCACAGGTGGGGCTGGCACAGCACACCAGAGATCGAATCCTAGCTGTTGCGCTCTGTCTCTGCAGGGGCTTTAGTCTGCTGCGCTATCAGGCCAGCCCTGATTTTTTCCAATGAGGGAGGATTCTTGGCTATCAGTGCAGTAGGTTAGGAAGGGGGCAGTCCATATTTTCAGTAAGTAAGTGAGGTGATGTAATCTGTCTAAAAGTATGGCTCTCACCTGAAGTCTGGAGTTGATGAGGAGGTATTTAAGAGAGAAGTGGTGGTTAGGTGGTAAACTCTAATAGCCTGGAGGAGAGATGTTAAGAGCCTCAATTAAGGCTCTCAGCAGTGGTGATGGAAAGGAGACTTAAAGGGCTATTTAAAGGGAATAGTTGAGGGGATTTAGAGATTAAGTTTGTATTATAAAAGGAAAAATAAAGAATCCAGAATCAATCCTAGGTACTGGTTTGAGAAACTACAGTAACATGGCTCATTCCCTGAAACAGCAAAAGGAACTTATTGCAACATGATGCAGAAGAAAGTAAATTAGGCCTGTGACACTCCTCATCTGAAACCCTCTGAATCATCCAGATTCATGTGCTTGATGAGCAATTAAACATGCAAATTAAGGGCCGGTGAAGTAGCTCATCAGTCTAAAGTGCCTGCTTAGGCAAGCTTAGGCAACTTCAAGGACCATAGTTTAATCCCTGGCACCACATGCTGCACTAGCCCCACTCCCGGGGCAGGATGAGCCGGCCATAATATAAATAAAGTTTAAAAAATGTAAATGAAAAATTGCAAAAAAGAAGAGTGTGAAAACAGAAATGGACATCTGGAGATGAAGGGTGGAAGCTGAAGCCAGGAAAGTGAACAGAATCCCCGAGGAAGACCATGAAGGTGGAGAAGAATTCTTGCTTGAAGACAGAATCGTGGGAAAATGGAGATCAGCGAGGAAGGATGGAATGAAGACATGAAGAAATGGGGGAGCACTGTTGCTGTAGTTTGGGTCTGAGGTGTTTCCCAAAGGCACAAGCTTTAAAAATTCCGTCCCCACCCTGTGACACTAAGGCAAACTGCTGGAATCTGGTAGGAAGTGGGGCCCAGTGGAAGGAAGTTACATCATGAGGGGCGTGTCTTCAGGGCACACTAGGCCTCCAGCCCCTCCCTTCTCTCTTTGCTTCCTGGCCTCCACAGTTATGCTCAACCAATTGTCTCACCGTAGACCTAACTCAACAGCGCCAACTCCATGCACCAAATCCTCTGAAACTGGGAGCCAAAATAATTTCTTTCTTCTGGTAAGTTGTTTATTCACATATTTGGTCACGGTGAAAAACATCTGTGCTAGCAAATAGTTTTAGTAACTGAGACAGACACAGGCTGGGTATCCCCACACCAGCCCTCCTGAACCCTTTACACTTTCCATTGCCCTACTGGATCCAGGTCCCAGGGCTTAGCGAATACAAAGAAGAGGGATGTGGGATTCATGTTGGCTCCTTCCAAGTGAGGCCTCAAACACACTGTAGGTGACCCGTGTGTGCATGTTTTCAGGCCTCACTCATGCACTTGGATGGGGAACCACACGGGACAATTTCCTGCCCAGATACATATGCAGCAGGTGGTGTTTACATGATAGATGGTACTTTATTGCATAATCTACCGAACTATTGAGAATATGTGCTATAGAAGTGAACACACCAATCAATACACTACTTTAAAAATAATTTAAGTGGTAATATGTCATTTTCCATTGTACTTTTGACACTGCTGACATACTTTTAAAATAGAGCCATCTTAGAGATAACTAAGGGGCTAAGTTCCAGCTCCCGCCGGGGATCGTAGAGTCAGGCCGCAGAAACCAAGGGCCTGACTCCTACCCTTCTCAAGTACAAGCGTGAGGAGAAGACGAGGCGGAGCCCCAGGAAATTCCCGGCCGCTGGCCACAACTCGGTCGTGGTGCCTGTGACGTCATCAACTTTTGTAGAAGGCCGCTGTCGAGATGGCATTTCCAGCCCAGTGAAACCAAGGACCAGATCGTGACCCCGTACAGCATGATCTCCTTCTGTCCAGAGTGTGGCAAAAATATTGAAGCAGCTTTCAAATTCTGCCCCTACTGTGGGAAGCCTTTGCCTGCCGCGGAGCCCGCCAAGTCCCCGACCTGCGGCAGACAGCTTGTGTCATCCTTCCGAGGTTCGAAGAGAGGGTGTCCTGCTGGCTCTGAAGTCTCTCCCAAGAGGGTGAAATGGTCCAACATTGCCATCTCGTCCCCGTCATCCTTCCTCTCCGACGGTCATGGTGCCGCGGCTGAAGATGCCGTGAGTTCTTCTGAGACATGCCGGGCCAGGAGCGGACCCCCGACCCCCAAGTGCAGCCCGCAGTCCACCAAGTGAAGCCCTCAGACACTGAAGCGGAGCCGGGCTACCACCTTGCTTGAGGCATTGCCCTCTGGGATGGAGCTGACAGACAACAGCGGGCAGCGCTGGCGTCTGGGAGCCCTGCAGACCAGGGACGACCAGGGAATCCTCTATGAAGCCCAGCCGGCCGCTGTCCTCCCCTGCAAGTCAAAATCTCAGAAACACCAGTTCTCCCTCAAACTGGATGCCAAAGATGGGCGCCTGTTCAAGCAGAACTTCTTCCAGAGGGCTGCCAAGCCTCTGCAAGTAAACAAGTGGAAGAAGCTGTCCTCGACCCCACTCCTGGCCATCCCTGCCTGTCTGGGTTTCGGTGTTCACCAGGACAAGTACAGGTTCCTGGTGTTCCCCAGACTGGGGAGGAGCTTACAGTCGGCCCTGGATAAGAGCCCGAAGCATGTGATTTCAGAGAAGTGTGTGTTCCAGGTGGCCTGCCGGCTGCTGGATGCCCTGGAATTCCTCCATGGAAACGAATATGTTCACGGCAACCTGACAGCAGAGAACGTCTTCGTGAATCCAGAGGATCTGAGCCAGATGACCCTGGTAGGCTATGGCTTCTCCTTCTGCTATTGCCCAAGTGGCAGACATGTGGCCTACGCAGAAGGCAGCAGGAGCCCACATGAGGGGGACCTCGAGTTCATTAGCGTGGACCTGCACAAAGGATGTGGGCCTTCCCGCCGCAGTGACCTCCAGTCCCTTGGCTACTGCATGCTGAAGTGGCTCTATGGGTCCCTGCCGTGGACAAAGTGCCTTCCCAGCACCGAGGAGATCATGAAGCAGAAGCAGAAGTATCTTGACAGCCCAGAGCTACTCGTGGGACTGTACTGTCACTGCAGCAGAGCCTCAGAGGCCCTGCAGCAGTACCTGAAGGTGGTGATGGCCCTCTGATACGAGGAGAAGCCACCCTACGCCATGCTGAGGAACGGCCTAGAAGCCCTGCTGCAGGGTCTGCAGGTGTCCGCCTACGGCCCCCTCAGCCTCCAGCTGGTGCCCTAGGCTGAGCCCAGAACTCTCTACCTGCAGTTTGAAATAGAAATAAGAAGCAATGTGAGTCAAGGCCTGCTGTTTAATCAGATGAGATTCTAGAAAAATCCCTGGAATGTGTGTCCCCGCCCCAGCTGCGGTGCTGACTAGTTCAGGGAAGCCCCAGATAATGTGAAGCTCCTCCTCCCACTGCAGCTCCCCCGGGTGTGTGATAAAGAAGATTGGCGCTCATGGCGAGCCGGGCCCCTCTCAAAGACCCTCCCGGTCCCGCTGTGCTTTAGGAACAAGTCAGTTTTTACCAAAAAAAAGAGCCATCTTAGCCATATACAGTAAATATTTCAAGAGACTTTGTTGCTTTTTCAAGCAAGGATATAAGCAAAAAAAAAAAAAAAAAAAAATAGAGCCATCTTAGCCATATACAGTAAATATTTCAAGAGACTTTGTTGCTTTTTCAAGCAAGGATATAAGCAAAAAAAAAAGTTTCAGGGTTACTGGAATGGCATCAAATCTTAAATTTATGTTTAGAACACACTAGCAATAGGTGGAGGAACCAGAGGTTAGCCTATGCATACATTCAGTGCTCTTGTCTTGATTATGTTATGGCCTACTAAGGAGAAAAGTGTGCTATTCTCAGCCACTTGCTGCCATCCATATCCTGCATGGTAGGGTCTAACAACACAAATTCCCAGAGTCAAGAGTTCTTGACTTTTGTACGCGGCTTCTCTAAATAGAAGGTCTAAGCAACGAGTTACTATCAACACTAAAGCTTTGTGGTGGAGTATAACATGGTAGGCACCAGAGAGTAGAAATGAACAAGAATGAGCACAAAGCTGCTCCTAATCTGGACTAATAGAAAAGATGTCGGAGGCAATTAGGGAGTTTGAGCTTCTGGGATGAGGAGGGGTTATAGTCAATCATCGCCAATGATCAAGGTTAGTATCAGTGATGTCTTGCTGATAGCATATGACACTTCATTTCTATGGTCTTTTTTTCAAATTCACAAATGATGAGAAAAACCACACTAAACCAAGAAGAGAGATATTTATGAAACACTCAACCATCTTGGCTATCGTGTGTCTTGCTAAATTTCACATAGAAACAACACAACCATATCAAGAGATGGTACCTTTACAAAGTGTTCCTCAGACACCATGGATGAGAGCAGTGTCCTCTGCAAGGCTCCTGAAGCCTTAAGGAGTGACTTCTGTCCTTCTACCAAGTGAGGACACAGCACCAAAGCACGATTTTGAAGCAAACTAAGAAGTCCCATTAGACACCAAACTGCTTATATCTTTTGACATTGGACTTCTCAATCTCCATAGATGTAAGAAATAAATTTGTGTTTCTTATAAATTGTCCAGACTGGGCAGGCAAGATAGCTCAGTGATTTAAACACCTGCTTAGGCAAGAGCAGAGACCAGGGTTTAATTGCCAGCACCACATGCGGCATGGGCCCTGCTCCTGGGTGCACTGAGCCAGCAGCCAAGTCCAGGTGTGGCTCTGCACATCTGTAATCCCAGTGCTGGGGAGGCTGAACACATGAGAATCGCTATGAGTACAAGCTGCATAGTGAGACCGTGTACCAACTACAATACAATAACCCTGTACCAACTACAATTTTGTTAAAACACCTTGAATGAAGAGCAACACTGCCCAAAATTGTCAAGGTCACCAAAACCAATAAAAGTCTAAGAAATTGCTATAGCCTAAGAAACATTTTAGGTAGATGCAGTGTATTCTGCATGAGATCTTGGAATAGGAAAAAGCTAATGGCATCATAATAAAACATGAAGCTTACCTAATTAGAATGTATCAAGTTGGTTTACTAATTGTAAACAATATACTAGAATAATTTAAGATGTTAACAGATGAAACTGAGTGTGAGATATCAGAAAACTCTGTACTATTTTTGCAATTGTTCTAAAAATCTGAATTCAGATTAAGTTGTTTCTAAATTGAAACAATTTAGAAAAAAGCTCAAATCATTTACCTTTTTGGCGCAAGCAATCTAAGCATAAGAGTCCATAGCAAAACACACTTACTAAATACGCTTTCTTTTTCTTGGATCATGATCGCTCCCCTACCTTTATCTGTACCTCTAATTTTTTTTTCTTAAATCCCTTCCCTAGTTGCCATTTTGCTTGATACAAAATCTTTCCCACCTGACATAGTTCAGTGGACAGTTAATGTTTCCTATATTACTGTTTTTCTTGGAAAAATGAAGTTCTCAGGTTCTGGTTCTCATTTAGTTTAGTTTTTTTTTTTTTTTTAATTTTCTTCTTGTTTCAGAACTTTTGTTTGTTTATTTATTTATTTTTATGGCCGGCTCAGCCTGCCCTGAGTGCAGGGCTGGCACAGTATGTAGTGCCGGGGATCGAACCGCGGTCCCTGCAGCTGCCTAAAGCTTTCCTAAGCAGGCGCTTTAGACCACTGAGCCATCCTGCAGGGCCCCAAGGCTCTGGTTCTCTACACACTTTCTCATCTTTGCTCAGATTCTAGTAGAGGGCTGGTGTGAGCTACAGGCATGTTATACACTGATAATCTAGTCAACTGCACAGATGATATTTATGAGTTAGCAAGTTTAGAAAACTGTTTAATTTTTGTTTTAGAAAAGCCACTGCTAAAATAGTGAAGGAGAAAGTAAAAGTAGAATTTAACTAACGTGTACCCTATTGCCAAATGTCATATATCTAATTAAGAATCATTAAATATGACTTTCAAAGGGAACTTACTGAATGTCTGAAAGTATATTTTCTTGTTATACTTCAGGAAACTAAAGGCTACACACTTAAGTGACCAGTCCATCATTATGCAATTAATGACCAGAAGATCCACGATTTTAAAATTCTCTTTCTTTCTTTCTTTCTTTCTTTCTTTCTTTCTTTCTTTCTTTCTTTCTTTCTTTCTTTCTATGTATTTCGTACAGGATCTACAGATCTCACTATGTAGATAGGACTCCTAATGATTCTCCTGTTTTCAGCCTCCCAAAGTGCTGGGATTACAGGCGTGCGCCACCATGCCCAGCTTCAATCGCTGTTTCCAAATGCCTGGGAGGTGAGGCCTGGCACAGCAGGCCTGCGCTCTGCCCAAGCAGGCGCTTTAGTCCACTGAGCTATCTGCCTGGCGCTTAAAATTCTTATTGTTTGTCTTCATATTCTTCACATAATAAATTAAAATTTTTGTTATGATGTAGGAGGGTTTAAGACTTTGATATGGTAATTATTCTTTCAAATGGGAAACATGGAAAGACATAAAAGGGCGAAGGAATATACTAGAAAAATCAGCCTGCCCAAATAATATGTTATCCTCCCTTTGATTTAAAGACATGATATTTATATCCCGTGAAAGAATTGGAATGTGAAGCAGGGAAATCTGCTTGATCAAGCAGCAGCAGTGAATTTTGATGGAGTTGTGCAGATTCTTAGTTCCATTTCTCAGGTACAGTTTCTATGAAGCCCACCACAACTGTTTTCCTTAAATGCTTCGAGATCTGTGAAAGCCACCTCTCTCATCTTTCCCGTCTTTGTCTCTTCATTCACACAATCTTCACTCATCTGTTTAGTCACCTGTTCATTCATCTATAATTTGCCCAACATTCAGAATGTTTTTTCATTACATTCATTAAATGCTTAAAATATTTCATACCTAGGAAGTAAGATCTGAATGGTGTCTGTAAGTAAAATCAAATGGAGAACTAATAAAAACTGGATGATTCAAGAAAATAAGTTTAAATCGTACTTTTTTTCTGTTTTAGTTATCAGTGTGCATATAAGCGCATGTAATGTGTTGTCTTAGTTCATTTTCTGTTTCTGTAACAAAATGCCTGAGAATGGATACTTTTTAAAGACAATAAGTTTATTTAGCTTGAGATTTTAGGACCTGAAAGTCCAACACAGGTAGCATATGGTGGTCAGTATGAAATGACAGGAGCATGTGCAGAAGAAATTATTGGTAAAAAAGAAGGCTAAAGGAGTTAGAGCAGCCAGAATTTTCTTTTTATGACAACTTGCCACATTGGGAACCAGCCAGAGATGCCCAGAGCTACACTAGGAGATGCTTATCACAGAATAAAAATGCCAATAATAAGAGTAGCTAATATGACATTTACTTTGTATGGATCTTATGTAAGCCTCAGAAAACCGTACGAACCAAGGACAATTCCCCTGATAACATGCAGGAGGATTTTGAGGGTTTGAGACATAATTTGCTTAAGTTTACTCACTAACTTGTGAAGCTGAAGTGAACAAATGAGCACACTGCCCTAGAAATCAATTGCTAAGAGCTTTTTCTTTCAAAAAGCATTGTTTAGACTTAAGAAAAAAGAAAATGCAGTGCTTAGCTTGGGATAGAGATGTAGACTAGGCATACTTATAACAAGGCAAGAAATTAGAGCTTTTAATTGAACTAGGTTCTGAGATCTGGTTTCAGTCCTTCCATCGGTCATGATATAAATAACGCACATGTGCAGAGCCCTGTTTCTATTGTAGCAATTCCAGACTTTCGTCTTTATGTTTTGGGCTAAAGCTGGGGCTTACATTTTGTATTAAGCTATTCTCTTCCCTGACCTAGTTTGTGATCTTATTCTTATTTGGAGCATGCTTTCTCTCTTCTCTATCTTGCTAACTCTTTATTTATTTATTTTTTATATTTTAGGGAAAGGTTTACAGGGTGTTCAGGGCCTTGCTACTAGGTTACATTCGTAGTGACCCACCTGTTTACAGCCTCCTAAGAGCTGGGATTCCAGGAGCGTGCCACGAGGCCCAGTTTCGGTTGCTGCCTCAGCATGCCCCAAGGACGGGGCTGCCACAGCAGGCCCCTGCTCTGCTTGCAGGCACTTTAATCCATGGAGCTATTTGGCCAGTCCTCGCTAACTCTTTATATTTAAAAATCTATCTCTTGATTAGTTATCTCATCTAATGACCATGACCAATACTTCAAACTTTTGAGATGCTCCATTCAACATTCACACTGTATCACTTTCATATCACTGCTGTAGCAAATGAGCACAGGCTCAGCAGCTGTAAACAATATGAGCTGATTGTTTTACAGCCTTGTAAGTCATAAGCACCAAATGGATCTATTGGGCTAAAATCCAGTTTTCATAGGGCTAGATTCTTTCTATTGGGTCTATCAGAAAATATATTTGTTCTTTTTCTACCTTACAAAGGCCACCTGGATTCCTTGGTTTATAGCCCCATCCTTTATCTCCAAAGCAACAGCACAGTATCTTCAAACACCTTTCTGTGTCTCTCTCTGGTTTATAAGAACTTATGTAATTATACTGAGATTCAGTTGATATAATCCTTTATGCTTCTTCAATTCCTTTTGCCATGTAATATAACATTTACAGATTTCAGCAATTAGCACAGAGTTATCTGGAGAGAGAGAGAGAGAGAGAGAGAGAGATTTTGCCTCCTATACCTCTCTCTCATCAAAAGGATATAATCTTTCTTTGAGGAAAAAAAAGTACAAGATTATCTGAGGCCATCTCTGAAGTTTTCATTAGCAATTTATTTCCATAGTGTTTTCAGACAAACTTTCCTTTCAGTTCAACAGAATGTCTCTATGTTTGATTTTCCTATCTTGCATCTTTTTTTTTTTTTTGGTGGTACCAGGGACTGAACTCAGGACTTTGAGCTTGCCAGGCAGGCACTTTTCCACTGAACTATATCCCTGGTCCTATTTATTTTATTTTTTTGGTTTCAGAACCTTTGTTTGTTTGTTTATTTATTTTTATGGCAGGCTTAGCCTGCCCTGAGGGCAGGGCTGCCGCAGCATGTGGTGCCGGAGATCGAACCGAGATCCCTGCAGCTGCCTGTAGGCGCTTTAGACCACTGAGCCATCCTGCCGGACTGCATCTTTTTTTAAAATACTACGTATTGATATTTCTGTTGCTCGTCTGTTTATTCCCCATCTCTGTTGAGTCTTCTCCTACAGCACTTAAATATACTTGCTTCTTTACCACATGAAAAGAAATCTCCCTGATTCCCTGGCCCCTTTCAGTCAGCAACCTGTTATTTTCTTCTTGCAAGACAGTTACTATTCAAGCTTCCATTGATTGTCAACAGTCTATTTTAGAGCTGGGCGTGGTGGCGCACGCCTGTAATCCCAGCACTCAGAAGCCTGAGACAGGAGGATCAGTGTGAGTTCGAGACCAACCTGGGCTACAAAAGTGAGCTCAAGGCCAGTCTGAACTGCACAGTGAGACCCTGTCTCAAAAAGACAAAAAAAAAAAAAAAAAACAAAAAAAAAAAAAACAGTCTATCTTAGGATTCTCTTTCTATTCTATCTCTCTCTCTATATATATATATCTACTCATTAAACAGTTCTATGCTATTTTTGTTACTGTAGATTTAAAGTAAGTTTTGAATTAAAAAAATATATATCCCCCAACCTTTTCTCCAGTGCAAAATTGTTTTGCTGCCTAAGGTATTTTATATTTAAATAAAAATTTAAAAATCTACATGTCAGTTTCTTCAAAAGAGAAGTCTGCTTAGATTTCTATTAAGCAACCTATTAAAGTTGCATTGAATCAGTAGATTGATTTGGAAGGATTGAGTGCTTAACAATGTTTAGTGTTTGTCTAGGTTACTTTTTTCTCCTTGCTGGGACAAAATACCCAACATTAAGAATTAAAGAAAGGTATGCACTGTTGTTTTCAGTGCATACTAAGCTGTCCAGGCAGTGTGGCACATGGCAGAGGGCAGCAGTTTATGGTGGCAGAAAACAGCAAAATGGCAAGAGAAAAAAGGCAGGAGCAACAGCAGAAAGCAAGCCTCTTTCCCTTCTTTCTGTTGCATTCAGGCTATCTTTGGATGTAGCACTCACACTCTTAATCCTAGGAGCACTCACACGCCTGATCCCAGCAGTACTTCCCATAATCCCAGCATTGGCTAATGAGCTAATCAAAAACTCTAGAAGCTTGCCTAGAACTTCATGAGCCTTTGGGGATGACAACTAGATGTAAAGCATAACAGTGTTCCAATTCATAAGCATAGTATCTCATTTATTTAGTTCTTAAATTTCTCTCCACAGTAATTCACAGTGGTAAAGATATAGGCCTTGCATGTATTTTGTTAAATTAACCCCTAGATATGTTGTTTTTAGATATTATTGAAATGCTAGTATATTTTTATCTTAGTTCCCAATAGTTTATTGCTAGTGTACTATATGTTTGATTTTTGTATGTAGACCTTAGGTCCAGTGACCACGTTATTAACAATTATTTCTGTTATACAGTTTGTAGACTTTAAAATACTTTACACTTAAATAATCATGTTCTTTATCAGTAAAACCATTTTACTTCTTCCTTTTCAAGGGAAGACATTTTCTTTTCATTATTACAGTAGTTAAGAATTTTAGTACAATATGAAATATAAGTGGTGAGAGTGAACATATTTATCTTGTCCTTAAATTTGGGACGAGAAGAAGGCAATTTGCTCTAACTATTATAACGTTAAGTTTTCAAGAAAGAATGTGTTTCATGTATAATTTATTTACAAGTGTCTCCCTGAGACTAAACCCTTATCAATGAGTGTGAAATTTCATCAGTGTTTTTCTTACATCTATTATGATGATCCTATGGCTTTCTGGTTATTAATATTACAGATTTCATGGATCTGTATTTATAAAGAAGAAAAGATTATTTAGCTTAGAGTTTTGGATGTTCACAGACATGATGCTTGCCTTGGCTGAGGAAGGTATATATAGGAAAAACTGGTGTCTTTTTATGGTTCGGTGCTAGCTGTGGTTTCAGACATCCACCGTTGCTTGCAGAATATATACTCCTTGTATAATGGGAGAGGAGCTCCATAAAATTAACTGATCCTTGACAAAGGAAGCAAACATAACACAGTAGATCAGTGACAGTCTTTCAAAAGAGAAAGTACTAGAAAAAAAGAGTGCTGCAAAAAAAAAAAAAAAAAAAAAAAAAAAAAAAAAAAAAAAAAAAAAAAAAAAAAAAAAAAATATATTAAAAAAAAAA
>PVJA010013629.1:0-13685 GCA_004027025.1 Myocastor coypus | reverse complement strand
TAACAGGAGAAACTGTAGAGGTCCTCGGTTTGCAGATAACCATTTAATATAAGACCAGCAGCACAATCCATGTATCGATGAGTGGGACTTAAATAAAACTGAAAATGCTGCACATGACCTTATCATGAAAGTGAGAAGACAAACCACATATTGATGACCCCTGCAGTGAGCCTCCCGTTCTTGTGAGATGTTAAGGTGCATGTTGAGAGAGAAAGAACTTGAGACAAATAGCAAGCAAAGAAGTTCTGGGGTGACCAGTTGTTCATGAGGAACAAAAGACCTGGAGGCAGCCAGAAGTTTCATATTTATTGATTGAGAAAAATGGTGAGGGGATTATTGAATGACTCAGAGTGGTGGTGATTTTAGGCTAATGAGGTTCTTGCCAGGAAGTGTCTTTAGTCTTAGTACTTGTAGTCTTAGAGTTCATCTTAGTTTTAGCCTTAGTAGGTGGGAGAGTGAGATAATGGGAGATGTCAAAAGAGTGATACTGATAACTCCAAGCCTCCATTTATCACTTAGGGAAGTATATAAATCTAACCGTTGTGAATTTGTGGTCCTCAGCATCCACAGACTGATAACATCTTTACAAAAGACATAACAGATACAGGCCTGTTACTTAAAATACACAAGGAATTCTTAAAGTTCAACAAGTAAGAAGGCAACCTGACTCAACTGATATTACTCTAAAACATTTATGGATGGCAAATAAAGGTATGAAAGGATGCTCTATGTTATATTTTATCAAGGAAAGCAAATCTGAAAAATTATGGGCTGTCACTGCACATCCATTAGAATGGCCAGAATGCAGAACCCTGGAAACGTCAAGTGCTGGGGAAGATATGGAGCAACAGGAACTCTCATTTCTCTGCTGTTGGGAATGGAAAGTGGTGCAGCCTGTTTAGAAGACAATTTGGCAGTTTCTTACAAAACAAAACATACAATCCAGAAATTGAACTCTTTGATATTTATCCAAAAGACCTGAAAACTTACATCCACACAAAAGCTTGCACATGGATGTTTACAGCACCTTGATTCTTAACTGCTAAAACTTAGAAACCAGCAAATGTTCTTCAGTAGGTGGACGGATAAATAAGCAATGGTGGGTAAGTATTACGATATATTTGCCCAGACTCATAGATGCACAATAATAAGAATGAACTGTAATGCAGATTATAGACATTGTAGGATAATTATGTAGAAATATAACATTATTTGTTGTAATTGTACCACTACAGTGGGAGATGTTGGTAATTTTGAACTTAGGCAGTTTTGGGGGCAAAAGGTTGTGGGAAAGCTCTGTAACTTGACAGTTTAAAACTATCCTAACAGCCAGCCAGATAACTCAGTGTATTAAAGCACCTGCTTAGGTAGATGCAGAGACCCGGGTTTGATCCCTGGCATGCCATGCCAGCCCTGCCCTTGGGGCACACTGAGATGGTGACTGAGACTGGGCATGGTGGCTCGCATCTGTAATTCCAGTGCTTGGAAGGTTGAAAACAAGAGAATCTTTACAAGTCCAGTCTGTGTAGTGAGACCCTGTAGATCCTGTGGTAAATACATAAAAAGATAAAACTGTTCTAAATATAATCTATTAAAAAGTTTTACAAAAACTCAAGAAGAAGCAGAATATCTAAGTGGTTGTATAAATGTCAAAGGAATGAATTCACATATACACACACACATAAGTGTAGATAGATAATTTCTTTCTTCTTTTTTTGTTGTGTGTTTCTGAGACAGGGTCTCACTACACAGTTCAGACTGGCCTTGAGCTCACTTTTGTAGCCCAGGCTGGTCTCAAACTTGCACTGATTCTCCTGCTTCAGCCTCCCAAGTGCTGGGACTACAGGGGTGTGCCACTATGGCCCAGCTCTCTCTCTCTCTCTCTCTCTCTCTCTCTCTCTCTCTCTCTCTCTCTCTCTCTTTCTTTTTGTCTTTCTTTCTTCCGTACAGGGTCTTGCGATGTAGCTTGGACTTCTAGTCATCTTCCTGTCACAGCTTCTCCAGCCGTGGGATTACAGGGGTGTGCCACCACGCCTAGTTTCCTGCATGCCTAGGGTTCTGGGGTTGGCTTGGCATGTGGTACTAGGGATGGAAACTGGATCTGTGTGCTTTCCAGGCAGGTACTTAGACTGCTGGGCTATGTCCCAAGCCCAAACAATACATTTTTAATGTATTTTCTGGTGGGATGTTTTGAACTTTTGATATGATATGGAATTTGTATGAAAGAACAAAGGTATGTGCAAATGAAAAACATTGGTAAACATGATTTTTGATCAGACATGAGCAATTTATAAATTAAGCAGGTTCTGTCATTGGAACAAGAATTGTCAATAAAAAAGGAAAGGAACCCATGTGTAAAAGGAAACTGGAATTGATAAAGATAGCATCTCAGACCAACAGGGAAAGGATAATTATAGAAGATCATATTGGGAAAAGCGGTCTCAACAAATGGAGAAAATAGAAGTTTTTGTTCCTAGTCACAATGTATATGAAAGTAAAGTTTCAATTGACTAAAGATCTAAGTGAAAGTGATAAGGAAAACTATAAAATGTATAAAGAAAACACGGAAAGACATGTTTGAGTTTGAGTATCTTATTTCAAAAATATCTCAATGCATTGCAGGAGGGGCAAGATTTGACTATAGGACAGTTAGATTTTTTGTGCAACAGAAGTTACTACAAAAATGAAGAGATGGGAGGCTGCAGGGAGGAATGCAGGCTCCAAGAATGTCCAGGAATCACTGAGACTGTGTGTGGCAGAGCTGAACATCAGTGAGAAAGAGATGGAAAACAATAGAAAAACAAGGAAAACATCTAAATTGGCAAGTTACAGAAAAAAAAATCTAAATGAGTAATATGAGCATAAACACAGAAGTTAACTTCACTAGTAATTAGATAAATGATAATTATGATTCAAAATTTCTTAATTGATACATGTTAGGTCACAAAAAATGGTTTATGTAATACTAAATGCTGCTGAGCCATTTTGGCATCCTTAATGGTGTTGCTTTGGAAAAGCAATCTGGTAACACAGAGGGAAATGCTCCTGTGTGTGCTGATGAAGCCAAAACTCAGAGTCTTGTGGGCTTATTCCATAGAAACTTATAAGAGCCCTATATTAGAATACGGAGCCCACCCTTGTTTGTAGTAACAGGAAACCAGTGATATGCTAGTGGAAAATTGATAAAGGATATGCTGGGAACATACAATACATATTCAGTTGAAGTCTGAAGTGATGACATAAACAATATGGGTGTAACTAGAAACTTGGTGTTGAGTAAAATAAAAAAAAACACAAGAAACAATTTTTTTCAACACCATTTCTAGAAATTAAAGTGTATAAAGACAATAGAATGTTGTGATTTCTTAAAGATACATACATATCTAAAATATATTAAATAAAACAGAATAGTGCCTGGATGATAGGAAGAAGGTAGAGATAGAAATATAGGTGATGATGAAGAAGAAAACAGTTTAGAATAAGACTTTCCGAAAACTTATGGGCTTAGTATTCAATAATGGAAGTAAAATCAACTCAACTGTGAGTTAAACTTGATTTTCAAAGCAGAAAAAAAAAAATGACCCCTACCTCCTTCCTCTTAAATCTTTTACCTGAATAATAAATTCTAGTTCATAAGAAGTTTCTCTGTATGGTCTGCTGCCATGAAGAGTGGGAAAATAGTGTCTTTGATATGTTGACTTTTCCAAAGGCCATCAAAAAATAAATTTGTGTATTTTGAGAGACAGTACCTGAGTTAATTATGTCAGAAGTTTGACAAAACAAAACCAACCAACCAACCAAACAATAAAACAAGTGGGAGAGTGTTTCTGCTAAACTTATTTGATTATTTGGCAGGTAACATGAAGGGTGGATAGGAAAAAAAGTTTTCATTTAGTTACTGGTTGATTGTGGTCCAGTCTTGCTCTGAATGAAGTCTTGTGGGAGATATTTTATGGTTCTCTTTCACTCCTGCCTTACAGGCCTGAGTCTGCAGATGTTCCTAAGTACCTTTCCGAGCATTCAGGCATTACCTGACCAGTTTTCCAAGAAGACTTAGTTTTGCCTGGAAGCATTGTGGGAATGCAGGTGGCCTCCAGAGTGTCAGAGGACAAGGTGAATATTGTACTCTGTTTTTACAATAAACTGCTATCTTTGTTGAAATACAGCTTGAAATATGTAGCATAAATTTTTTTAAAAAAGAGTATCTGTGCTTTTATTATGTAAGCCCTAGCATAATAAATTTTCATAATTTTTAAAATGTAAAGTTTAGTAGAAAGAAACCAGAAAGGAAAAACAATACAAATTTTATACGAAAAATGATATAAAAGGTTGCGAAGCTTTTATAAATAAAGAGGAAAAGTAGGGTTGGAAGGTGAGGAGGGGAATGGAAAAAAAAAAGAAGAATCAAAATATAGTATGTATGGGTGATCATTATTTCTATCAAAAGTATACTAATACAATTAATTAAAAAATAGAATGAGAGGAAGTCTAGCCTAAAATAAAATAAAGTGAAATGAAACGTAAAAATTTAGGCTTTTATTGGGCTCTATCCTCTTTATTTCAGCTTTCTAGCTCAGTATGTTTGAGCGTTCCACAATACCCCTACAATTTGAAAATTTTACCTTTATTTGGTCTGAGGAGAGAATTGAGTCGTTTCTCATTCTGACAGTTAGATTTACTGATTTATTAGTTTGACTCAAGAGGGATCTAGAGTTTATTTCTTTCTTAGCTGCCATTATGAGACCAAGCATAAACTTTTCAAAAATTCCTTACAATAAGCAGAATGAAGAAGAATTAAACAAGCAGCTTAATGGCACTATATTATTTTGCAGCCATACTTGTTTGTATTACAAGGCCTGTAAATGAATGTAAATATTATCTGCTGAGAAGTACACAATAGTACTAAAATAAATAAATGTCAGGAGCAAGTTCAAGACAAAGCATTCTTTTTTCTTTAAATATTCAATTATAAATTTGTACACGATTTTCTTTGCAGACTGAGAAATCTCTGCCAAGATTTTAGACTTGTGGTTTATACTGTAATCCACCTACGCTAAACATGGAATAAGAAAACAGTGTGGTCACTGTACTAAAATTCAGGACTCAACCCAAGCTTCTAACTGGCTTGGATTTGAAGTATACCAAATTCAAAAAGTCAAGTGAACACCATAAAAGAGCTAGTTTCCAGTAAGATTATGATGAATGTGATTCGGAGTAGGCGGCTGTGGTCATACTAAAGGAATTGGCTGGGTGGAATGGGAACATAGGACAGAATCTCTATTTTAAATTAGCATAAATAAAAGCTCAAATTAAGTCGCTCAAATATACAGTAATAGAAATTAAGATAATCTAGGTTAATAGTAGAAATAGAGAAATAGAGAAACCTCTGCTCTATACAATGGTGCCAGGGTCAGGGTGAGGAACAGCTTTAGTAGTTCCTAGTGGATTCAGAGTTCTTCAGTATTTCAGTTTTGAAAGAGCCTGATAATGAATACCTTAACAGAAGAAATGTAATTTTTCTCTTAAAGAACTTAAATGATTCATAAAACTCAACTTAAAATCTCTATCAGCAGAGGTAGTATTTAAATGACAGTAATATAGTAATAATATTTTGAACATTTCCCGGAATTTGTTTCTGATACATACCTTTTCTCCATGTTTCTACTTTGTTGTAAACCCTATTTTCATTCCCAGTATGTGGCTGGTTTTATTTTCTTTCTAGTCATTGAATTTTAATTTGATAAGCTTTAAATAGTTAATTTATCGATGCTTTAAATAAATCTATACTTTTAGTGTTCATTATTTACCTAGTATTTATCATGTATTTAGTACTGAGATGACTGGTATGGTTAAGAAATGGCAAGAATGTAGCTATTTGTATTAGATTGTAACAAACACAAAGAAGTTTACTGCTTAACATATTATTGATTATTCCAGGAGGGAGGGTGGGGGTTCTCTGTGCCTCTCAGTCACTCAGGAAATCAAGCAGAGGGAGAATCAGTTGTCTTCAACTAATGGTTCTGGTCCCCTTTGACACCATTCAGCCTTTGGGGAAGGGACACAGGGTGGGGCGGGCACAACTGGGACCTTTGGCACCCAGCTTGGCAGTGAGTACATCTCGTCCACCTTCTCTCCATTGGGGAAAACATAACCCCGCTCATCAAGAAAGTGTAGGCTGTAGAAGAGGAGGATGAATTTTGATGACAGTTACCAGATTCTGACATAGTGTCTGAGAGAAACAGAGCAATGAAGACACAGCTGAGAAGTACATCCACAATGAGTGGTAGAAGGAACACAAAAGTAGGGTAGAGATCGGTGTGGGGTGAAGTCCCTGAGAGGATAATCACTGAGGAATCAGGACACAGGAGGACAGCAGAACACACATGGATGAATGGAGAACCAGTGTGAGAGTAGGGAAGAGATCTTTCCTCCCTCCCCCTTTAATGCCAGTGTCATAGTAAATTGGGTGACTGTGCCATTTTTATAGCATGTTGACTATCTCACGCACATTTCCTGATTTCTCCCTTCTCCTTTCTCTTTTGCACAAGTTACTACATGAATAAGTGAATACATTCACACACAGACACACTTCTGTGTGTGGGAACACAGATTATGGATGGGAACAAAGATTAATAAAACAACTTGCTTTTGAGAAACATACAACAAGGAAGAGAATAACCTAAATCCTGACCCTCCTTACTCCTATTGTATGTATCATAAAATCGATATTATTATGCTGATTTTGTGGAGAAAGACTTTAGAAATCACAGAGTTAGGCTGCCACAGAGCTGCTGATGGAACTTTTCCCCTCACTACTGCTGCCCCCTATTGTTGTTCCAACCCCCAGCTTCTGTGTACATGTTGAATCCTTGCCTGTTATCTGTGGCTATGCCTGGTACTGAGATGTATGTATTACAAACAGCTTTTGGTTTTGTATCTTCATTCTAATTTTGCATTTTCTTATGTTTTCAGATAATACATTTTTCCTTTCATTTTCAATTAAAACAACAGAATACACACAAAACAATAAGCATATTTTAAAAATAAAATATGAAGAGCTGGCTTCTGAAGTGGAACCAATATTTATCAATTTAGAGTTTTTTTGGGAATTTTAGCAGTTGGGAATTTAGTAGAAACATGACTCTATTCATGTCAATAGTTATAAAGAAGGGAAATTTTTCACGCATGTTCTCTGTAGTTTCTCATGACAAACATCTATCCATCCATCTGTCTGTCCGTCCATCTGTCCATCTGTCCATCCATCCATCTCTTGCCAACAATACTCATTGTGGGCCTTATATATTTCAGGTACTGTTCTGATGCTAAAAGTACCAAGATACACGCTATTTCTTGGAGGAGAAGGCAATGCACCAACATTTGCTGAATATTCTTCAGCTGTGCAGACTCTCTTTGTTTCAAGAACAGGGGGAGTTCAGGCACCCTAGGGCAAAACAAAAATAAAAACAACAAGCACAAGGACAACAACAATAGCAAAAACCACCAGATCTTTCCTTCCCTGCATGGATACTCTATCTGTGAAAGACAGACTTTTTTTTATTCATATGGAACATAGAACTCATTAGCTCAAGAGCTCTCACAAGCTAATAACAAATAAACAGCTTACAACAGGGTTGAGGTATTTATGGCTGACATTCACAGTTACTGAAATGACAACTAGGATAACTGTAATTTCTAAAAGTTTATCCTAGAGACAACTACCTTCTCATGTTTATATTTTATTTTATATAGTATTGCTATAATCAGGAAAACGGAGAAGAACAGGTAAAGACATAAATGCAGAACTCAAAGAACAACTCACTATGCTGTCCTTCTACACCAGGAAACCTCGCCATCTTTTTTTTTCTGGGATGTGACTTGGGGACATGTCAAAAGTAACACATCCTTTCTTAGGGGAGAAAGCTGGTCAAAACTGGTCTCACTGTCCTTGTGAGAAAATTTGGAGGATAGCTGATTTAGTGTCCAAACTTCTATAAACTTGAATAATTTCTTTACAGAATGCTTACTATCTTGAAGAAGGGAAATAACATCTGAACCAAAGGATCAAAAATGGCATGTGCTTGATAAGTCTAGGTAAAAACTGACAACAGAACCTCAGAAAGATGGCTTCCTCCTTTTTTTCTGTTTTTTTTTTTTAATCAATTTTAATGAGAAAGAAATAGCAATGAGACAGTTTCAAAACAGGTTAGCAGGATAGTTACAATAATTAATACATTGCATATTGTGGTCTTCATAATAGTTGTTCAAGTACAAGATGCAGATATGATTTCTTGTCTAAATGCTATTAGTACAAATCTTTCCTCTCATTAAACTAAGAGAAAGCAGTTGTATGCATAGTTGAATGTTCCATAAGAGTAGTGAGTTATCTGCAGAACTGGCAGTGTCAGAAGTTGTTGACTTTGAGCCTTTTACATCTCAGCATATTAATGTGGCTTTACTTTTTATACCTTGAGGTAAGGCTTGCAGCTTCTTAGTTGGTTGACTATCTGTCCTCTGGGAATCTTCGAGACATTCCTCTTTCCCAGACACCTGGACCTCCCAGCACCGGAGTGCACATTCCATTTGACTCCAAATGTTAATGGATAATGCTTCTGTGTCCTGGGCCTGGCAGGCTATGTCTCATGTTCTGTAATAAAACACTAAAAAAATCTCCAAGTTCTCCTGAGCTGAAATATGTGGAAGAAACATTTCCGTTTTCAGTATATTTCAACCTCGATGCAGAGTGATTAGCCACAGCATGGGAAGCAGTTCAAGGGTGCTTTCTCAATCAAGGCTATTTCCAAACAACTGTAAAATTCATGACAGAGAACCGGAAACACCAGAGTGAGGCTTTGGCGAGCCAAGGGGCCACTGTGTCATTCTTAGTATTTAATGGAAAAGCTCTTCCCTCTGTGGAATACAATAGTGCAGAACGGTGTTTGAGATGTGGGCAAATTAGTGAGGTTGGCAGTTCATTTCTCTCCTAGTCAAGACTTACTCAACTTCTAAATAAGAGTGGAGGGCTTGGAGCTGAGTCCAAGCCCTTTGAAATGCTGCAGATGGGGCCAGCTAGGTAGCTCAGCGAATTAAAACACCTGTTTAGTAAGATGCAGGGACTGGGTTCCATTCTTAGGGTTTGGTATCGGCCCCAACTCCAGGGCATGCTGAGATGGGGATTGAGAATGATGTTTTAGTTACTCTTCACTCATTGTTGGGAC
The DNA here is from genome assembly GCA_004027025.1 of Myocastor coypus. NCBI lineage: Eukaryota > Metazoa > Chordata > Mammalia > Rodentia > Myocastoridae > Myocastor > Myocastor coypus. The sequence goes on along the minus strand of PVJA010013629.1, from coordinate 4,470 downwards.
AAACACCTGACACTCAAAATGAGGGATGGGAAGGTTTATTTAGCTCACAGTTACTGGAGGTTTCAGTTCATATTCAACTAGCTCCAAGGCAGGGAGACACAGGGCAGAAAACAACCTTTAATGGTGGCTGGCTAAGAGCAAGAGAGCAGGGAGAACTTCTCTTCCTTTACATTGAAATGCAAATCACCTGCCCCAGGACAATAATCAATTACAAATTCCAGAAACAGCCCTAGGACAGCATGAGGTTTTGGGAGGACACCTGTACACAAACCATAACAAATAGGCATGGTGGTTTGCACCTGTAATCCCAGCCCTTGGGAAACTGAAACAGGTGGATCACTATGAGAGTCCACTCTGTGTACTGAGACCCTGTAGACCCTATACTAAATACATTAAGGAAAAAAGAACAGAAAAGAAAAAAGAAATGCTGCAGATGGAGCCTTCATAACCATCAGGACTTCGGAGCTCTCTTTATTTCTTGATTGCATCTGAAATCTTGAATCTTACCCCAAATACTGCCCCACCACGCTCAGTTCTGTGTATCTGATATCTAAGAAGGAAAATCAGAATGAAACAGACTTGTATTTCCCAAGTATGGAATCAATAACATTTTGGGAAAAAACCCAAAACCTTTGAAGGACTGAATACTAAAAAGAGCAAGTGAGGAAAGAATAAGGTGCTGCTCATGGTGCAAATATTTCATCCACTCTTAAGGACTCAGATTCTTCTTTTGGGCAAAACCACGATTCTAGCCTTGTGGCACAGGGTTTGAGCCCTGTCCTTGAAGTTGAGAACTTAATGTGCCTCGTGGTTCCCCCTCCTGCTGGCCTCTGGCTGTTTTTGCCGCCTGACCAGCTACTGGCAGGCAGCTTCTCTCCCACGTTCACTACAAAGTAAACAGGAATTTGGTCCCAGGGTAACTGGCCACTGTCCAGCCTAAGAATGCGAGTCGTTCCTGAGCTCTGTGGGGTTTGCTTAGGCCAACTTTTTCACCAGGGAGCACAAGAACAAAGAGTTGTGAAGGTTTTAAACCTTGGGGATTTTTCCTTTCAAGTATGTGATGACCTGTGATTTTTTTTTTTTTTTTCCCCAACTATTCCCTAAGCATCTCCTACTTCTTCTCCCTACCTGTTCGTTTATGGTGATAACTGGAAATTTACCAAGGAAACTGGCAGGAAATAATGCCCTCCTTTTTAGTCCTTCAACTGACCTAATAGACATTGATGGCTGTGCAATGGAGACAGAATATGTTTACATAGCTTTTAATGTTAAATTTTTATGAGAATGTAAGGTGAGGAGATAGGTTAATGTTAAGTCATCAGAAGTATTGTGGTCATGGTGAAAGAGATGAGTTTCAAGACCAGAAGTATGTATACTTAACATTTTGAGCTGATTTATGCTGCATTTTAAATTTTACTGAAAACTAAGGGTTTAAAACAATTCAAAAAAAGGCAAAAGTGTCACCCATTCATCATGGTTGGAAAGGTATATAAGTAAGAATTTTAGGCTCCAGAAGGTAGGGCACCCAACAGAGATTTCTACTTTATATTTCACCCACAGAGATTGATACTCTAACACTGGCTTCCATACTTTCTACTTTTACTGTTAGGGCTTCAAACATTGGATACCATTCTCCTAAAATCTACTTAACCAAGACAGTAACATTTGCTCAAGACTTGAGAACAAGAAAAAAAAAAAAAAATTAGTTTCTTCAGTTTATTCAAAGCTGAACATTGAACAGTCAAAAGACAAAATATTAAATATATCAATTCTCCCTGATTTATAGAGATATTTAGCATTATTTGCTGAAAACTTCAATGGAAAGACATTATATTTTGTTAATATAACTTGTAAGCAAGTCAATTCCTTCATATTTCAGTTCCCCACTGGTGTGTGACACCATCTCTATTTCCTGAGTCCGACCCTATCATTGGATAACTGCTTGTTAGTTAGCATCTGAAACAGGGAGACTTGCAAAGGTCTATGTTTCTCTTAAATGCCTAAAGAGAATACTGAACATGTTAGGATGTTCACCCACAGCTTTTAAACCCAGCGTATCTCATAGATCAAGCACTCCTATTTCAGGCACTGGAGCTGTAAAGTTGAATGGTATATGATATTTCAAGCCAATACTGACAATGAAAAAGTAAAAGCCAGGCGTGGTGGCACACACCTGTAATCCCAGCACTCAGGAGGCTGAGCCAGGAGGATCAGTGTGAGTTCGAGATCAGCCTGGGCTACAAAAGTGAGCTCAAGGCCAGCCTGAACTGCATAGCAGACCCTGTCTCAAAAAGACCAAAAAAAAAAAAAAAAAAAAAAAAAGTAAAGACAGTAAAGAGGAATGTAGTAGGCTGCCATGGTGACATGGGTTAGAGAGCAATGTCTTCTAATGGAGATGACGCAGGTGAGGGTGAGAGAGGAGGGATGTTTGAGCGGGACCTTAAATCATGTTGGAGAGAAGAAAGTGAATCTTTGAAGGAGGAAGGTTGAACAAGTGGCCCAAGCCTGGTCTGAGCAGGTTCCAAAGCTTCCATAAAGAACCCAACCCACCCTTCCATAGTCTAAGCTTGTAGGCTCACTGATGCTTGTCATGGAAAAAGGATTTTCAGGGTACATCAGTTCCAGAGCCACAGAGATGGTTTATTAGGCAGAAGTTTGGGGATGAGTATCATTTTCTGAAACAGGAAATGCTTATGATTCTTTTGAGGGGGTAGATGATGTAGGAAAGGTGCCCCCCCACAGCAGTAGCGTGGCCCCTTCTATAAGCATGGGTCCTGTTTTTAAAATAGATATTTTAAATGTTCTTTGAATTCTCTCAACCTGCTCTTTTATCTTAGGATCAGATTCTGGCTTTTTATCTTCTCAATTAAGTCAATTTATGAACTTTTGGTATTCCTGAGGAATTTGACATATTTAATCAAAGGAATGCTGGTATGATTCACCCTGGGTAACACCCTGGGTACTGAAAGTTGCAGCCTTCTTTAAATATACATATTTTTTGTTACAATTTCTTTGTCTCTTTTCTACCTATCTTTACTTTTTCCTATGCTGTCTGTTATAGTCAGTTTATATATTTTTTCCTGAACTATCAGTCATATATAGATCTATGAGACACACTGGGCTTAATTTTTACACAGGAAAAATTTAATACAGAATACGTAATTTATAAGATTATTTTATAATAGCCACTCAAAGAGTCAAATACAAAAGAGTGTGGGAAAACTGTCCACACACTAAGGATTCAAAGAATCTTGCTGAGGGTCTGGATCCCAAGGCGATGTCTTACGTGAGTCCAGCTGAAGACCTAGAGCCCATGATAATGTTAGTTTAGGACTGTGTCATGGATGTACACTGGGAAGGCTCCAAGGTCAGTGGTGGAGGCCAAAAAGTCTGTGCCAGCTGGATGAAGGGTCTGTGCCACCAGAACTGGAGCAAGGAAGTGACAGTTTAAGTAAGAGTCAGAGCTCTCTAGAGAAGTACCACAGTCATCCTCAGCAACATGAAGGCCTGAACTCCTCCAATGGTGAAAATAGCTGAGTCTACATCAGGAAAGCCAACGTGACAAGCTTCTCAACGGCACTGAACAGTGCACCATCTTCCCCTCCAGACTAGGAGCAATGCTTAAAGTAAGGAGCAAAGTTCCCCCAAGGTGAACCTCAGCCGTTCTCAGTGACACTGTCCTGAGCTCCTCCAATAATGAGAACAGCCAAGTTCATGACAGGAAAGCCAGCATGACGAGGAGAGCCTACAACACCACTTCTTCCTCTTCACTTGTTTTTATGCTGTTGGCAGCAGTCCTCGGGTGAGCCTCCATACCCAGCACCGCGCTGATTCAGTTCAGTTGGACGTCAACAGCTGTCAACTCATCAGACTATCTCAGGGACATGGTACTTCTGGACACAGATCGGGGAGAGTAGCTAGAGAAGGTGGAGACAGAGAAAGGTTGCTGTGTGCACATTATGTGCTTTGGACTCCGTCCTGCAGAGAGAGAAGAGACCCGGGAGAGTAGCATAATTGGATTCAGGTGCCGTTTGGGATTTTTACATGAGGAAACTAAGCATTTGTTAAAAGCTTATAAATCAGCAGAGGAATACATTCATATATGTTTTACACATTTGGATAATGGATTATTATAAGGAACTTAATCACTACATTTCAAGGAAGTTCTTAATAACTGAAACTCTGTGCTTCAGGGTATATAAAGGGCAGAATAAAACCCATCAAGCTTAAAAGGCTTGTCACGAAAATCAGCTTGACCAAGACAGCACATGCCAGAGATCAAAACTTTTCTCTTCGATGTAGCTGAAGCAAACTGAGGCTTGGTAGGGTAAATGGAGCTGGAAGTCAGAGCTACACTTTCTGACTACACGCCAGGAATCTTGTTTTTTTCTGTATTTAGGACAGAGTCTGCAGGATCTACAGGGTCTCACTACACAGATCAAACTCATAATGGTTCAGTTTTCAGCTTCC
>PVJA010013628.1:0-49130 GCA_004027025.1 Myocastor coypus | reverse complement strand
TTTTTTGTCTTTTTGAGACAGGGTCTCGTTATGCAGTTCAGGCTGGCCTTGAGCTCACTTTTGTAACACAGGCTGGTCTCGAACTTGCACCGATCCTCCTGCCTCAGCCTCCCGAGTGCTGGGATTACAGGCGTGTGCCACCACGCCCGGCATCATTTTGTTTTTATCACTGTAGCTTTGTAGTGTATCTTGACATTTGGGATTGTGATGCTCACTGCTTTGCTCTTATTGCCCAAGACTGCTTTTGCTATTCTGGATCTCTTCTTGTTCCATGTGAATTTTAGGATTGTTTTCTCTAGTTCTGTAATGAATGCTGTTGGTACTGCGTTAAAACTGCATGTCAGAGCCGGGCATGGTGGCGCACGCCTGTAATCCCAGCACTTGGGAGGCTGAGGCAGGAGGATTGGTGTGAGTTCGAGACCAGCCTGGGCTACAAAAGTGAGCTCAAGGCCAACCTCAACTGCATAGCGACACCCTGTCTCAAAAAGACAAAAACAAACAAACAAACAAAAAAAAAAAAAAAAAAAAAACCTGCATGTCAGTTTTGAGATTATAACCATTTTTCTATTCCTGTCTATTCAGGAATGGGATAGCTTTTCATTTCTGATGTCTCCTTCAGTCTTTTTCAGAGTACTGTAGTTTCCATTTGTAGAGGCTTTTACCTCCTTGGCTATTTAATTCTTATTTAATTTTTCTTGGTGATATTGGAAATGGTATTATTTTCCTAATTTCTTGGTAGATAAGAATGCTATTGATTTTAGTGTACTGATTTTGCATTCTGTTACACTACTGAATTTGGTTCTTCTGGGAGCCTTTTGGTGGAATATTTTCAGTCTTCTATGTAGAAGATCATGTCATTTATAAATTATGATGATTGTTGGCTTCTTTTTTCCTTTATATATTTTTTTCTCCTTTAGTTTTGTGTACTGTACTGTTCTGAAGTGGTGATAGTGGACATCCTTGCCTTGTTCTTGATTTTAGAGGGTAAGCTTTCAGCTTTTTCCCGTTTAGTGTGTTGGCAGTATGTTTGTCATACTTTTATCTGTTGAGATAAAGTCCTTTGTACTTAGGTTCTTCCAGGTTTTTACTGTGAATGGATACTGGATTTTGTCCAAGTTTTTTTTTTTTTTTTTTTTTTTTTTTTTTTTTTTTTTTTTTTTTTTTTTTTTTTTTTTTTTTTTTTTTTTTTTTTTTTTTTTTTTTTTCTGTGTATACAAATGATCATGTGACTTTTAACTTTGTTTCTCTTTATGCAAAGTATTACTTATTGATTTGCATACTTTGAGTCATTCCTACATCCCTGAAATGAAGGTTACTTGGTCATGATGCATGATCTTCTTTTGTGATTTGTTGCATTCTTTTGCCAATATCTTGTTCAGGATTTTTGTATCCATGTTTATTAAAGAGGTTTTTTGTTTTGTCTTGTCTTTTTGAGACAGGGTCTCACTATGCAGTTCAGGCTGGCCTTGAGCTCACTTTTGTAGTCCAGGCTGGTCTCGAACTCACATCGATCCTCTTGTCTCAGCCTCCCAATGCTGGGCCTATAATTCTCTTTTTGGTTACGTTCCTGTCTAGTTTTGGAATAGTGATAATGCTAGCTTTCAAGAATGACTTTAGGATTATCTCTGGCCTTTGAGTTTCTTCGGTTTGAGGAATATTGGTGTTGGATCTTTCCTGCAGTTTTAGCAGAATTCAATGACAAAGCCATTGGGTCTTGGGGTTTTCTTAGTTATATTTCTTTTTGGGGGCTTTTTTTTTTTGTGTGGGATCAGGGTTTGAACTCACAACTTTGCACTTGCCAGACAGGCACTTGTGTCATGGGGCTATCTCCCTGGCCCTTCTTTGTTAGATTTCTTATTACTACTTCAAAATCATTTTCTGTTACTGGATTATCCCTAGTTTTTATGTCTTCTTAAAGAACCTACATTTTAAATTGATTACACATTAAGCTGTTATGTTTGACTCTTCTAGGGGAACATGGTCTTTTCATTGCATTATGTATTGTAGATCACTTGTTATGCTTTGTGGTAAAAACCATGATGTGATTTAAAAGGAACTTATTGTACATTGGGAGCATTTCAGTTTTTCTCATGGTAAATAAGCTGACTAGCTCTTAACATGTAATTGCTCCATGTATATCAATTTTTTCACTGTTGTGTTAAGGGTTAGAAAATAAAAATTGTCCATTCATGTTTTATGCCAGGTATATGTTAGGTAATTCCCACATCAACCTTTTATGATAGACATTCTTGTAACATTTAGCTGAGACAACTAAATCTCAAAGAAATTTAAACTTTTTTTTGTTTCTGGTAAGAAAAACTGGGATGCCTAAAATCAGTGTTCTAATTGAAGCAGACAGGAAACTTGGCCACATCTCCACAGTTCACAAGTAGTCAAAGTTCAAGAAGCACTCTGCTCATTGCTCTAAGCTGTGATTAACTCATATGCCCTCCAGACACATTAAAATATTAAAAAGAAAATGACATCCAGGGTACTGGGTAGATAGCTGAGGGGCACAAGTGCCTGCCTGGCAAGTGCAAGTACTGAGTTCAATCCTTGGTTCCACATACACACAAAATAAAGACAGCCAGAGGATTCATGGTTTGAGCATTTTAAAATTTTATACTGTTTTAAATGTCTAAGTACACTGACATCCCTGAGTAAGATTGTGCTTAGTGATTATCAGCTGGAGGACTTCAGAGAAAATGAGAATGGGATTCTTTTTTTTTTTTGTGGTACCAGGGACTGAGCTCAGGACTTTGAGCTTGCCAGGCAGGCACTTATTCCACTGAACTATATCCCTGGTCCCAGGGATTCTTTTGGAGGAGACAATAAAAAGGTCTCAATTTAGGTTGAAATGTTTGTTCAGTTGTCAGTGTACTAAACATGTTATGCACATTAAGCAAATGAATCTTTATTATTATTATTATTATTATTTTTTTCTTGTTTCAGAACCCTTGTTTGTTCATTCACTCATTTTCATGGCCAGCTCAGCCCACCCCGAGGCAGGGCTGGCACAGCATGTGGTGCCGGGGATCGAACCGCGGTCCCTGAAGCCGCCCAAGCTTTCCCAAGCAGGCGCTTTAGGCCACTGAGCCATCCCGCTGGGCCCCAAGCAAATGAATCTTAAGCGTGTAAAATATCTCAATAAAGTTGGCAGACTTTTGCCAAAACTGGCAGTCTATTTTTTAAACTTTATTTATTTGTTTATTTATTTATTTATTTATTTATGGCCAGCTCAGCCTGCCCTGGGGGTGGGGCTGGTGCAGCATGTGCTGCCAGAGATCGAGCCGTGGTCCCTGCAGTTGCCTAAACTTGCCTAAGCAGGTACTTTAGACTGCTGAGCTATCTCACTGGCCCTGGTAGTCTATTGTAAAAAAACAAAATATTGCATGAAGAAAGGTGATGCTGTTCTGTTACATCTCTGCTTCCAAAATGTATATACATAAATATCATTGGCAAGAATTGTTTTTTAAGGAACGGTAAATAAAAGGGGTACACCAAGCGCTACCTTGCCTTTAGCAGAGTTTGAAACCTCAGAATAACCACCGTAATAAAATTTTTAGGCAGAATAATTGTATGTAGGGAAGTATATTCTAGAGATCCCTGAAAAATCAAACTTTTATTACTGTATAATTCAATAATAACATAACAGTCCTAACAGGAGACATGATAAAATAGTCATTCTCTTTTCAAAATGAATTGTCATCTTCATATTTATTTGTATTTTCTTTAAATAACTCACAATTTTGTTATTCTTTGTCCTACGTAATGTATCCACTTATGTATATTCTAATTCCCCACTTTTTTTTTTTTCTAGCTATATAGTTCAAGCTGGCCCTGAACTGCCCTTGTACCCCAAGCTAGTCTCAAATTCATAGTGATTCTCCTGCTTCAGCCTCCCAAATGCTGGGATTATAGACATGTGCTACCAAATCCAGATGTAACTTCCCTTTTTAAAATAAAACACCACTCATCCTATGATTTATTTAGTGAATGAGTGCAGTAACTATTCCCTCCATCTCACTTTGAGAAGCAAAACTAGTTCAGTAATATATATATATATATATATATATATATATATATATATATATATATATATGATATAATGATTTTTTAGAATAAAATAAGAATAACTAATGGGGGCCGGGCGTGGTGGCGCACGCCTGTAATCCCAGCACTCGGGAGGCTGAGGCAGGAGGATTGGTGTGAGTTCGAGACCAGCCTGGGCTACAAAAGTGAGCTCAAGGCCAGCCTCAACTGCATAGCGAGACCCTGTCTCAAAAAGACAAAAAAAAAAAAGAATAACTAATGGTTTGTATTTTTTCTCAGATGGGCTCATACCATTCTCTTTATTTATTTATTTATTTATTTATTTTTTTTTTTTTTTTTCTTGTTTCATAACCTTTGTTTATTCACTCATTTTTATGGCTGGCTCAGCCCGCCCTGAGGGCAGGGCTGGCGCAGCATGTGGTGCTGGGGATTGAAATGCGGTCCCTGAAGCCACCCACGCTTTCCCAAGCAGGTGCTTTACAACACTGAGCCATCCTGCTGGGCCCCTACCATTCTTTTTCTAATTTCCTCCACAAGTACCGTAATGCTCCTTTGTGTTCTCAGGATATTCTGTGAATATCTTCTCTATTTAGACCATGTGCTTGTTTATTTATTTTTTTTTTTAATTTTATTTATTTTTTTCTTGTTTCAGAACCTTTATTTGTTTATTCACTCATTTTTATGGCCGGCTCAGCCCGCCCCGAGGGCAGGGCTGGCACAGCATGTGGTGCCGGGGATCGAACCGTGGTCCCTGAAGCCGCCCAAGCTTTCCCAAGCAGGCGTTTTAGACCACTGAGTCATCCCTCTGGGCCCCCATGTGCTTGTTTAAAGAAAAAGTCTGGCTCTTCTTTTTGTGTCTCAGCATCTCTAACTGAAGGTTCTCAGTAAATGCTCAACTGAATTAAATCAGAAGCAATAGCCTATGTGCTAGTTGATATGAAGGTTGTTGTTTAGTCAGTGTGATTTTTTTTTTTTTTTTTAGATAAGTTTTATTTATTTATTTTTGCTTTTTGTTGCTAGCTCAGCCTGCCCCGGGAGTGGCGCTAGCATAGCATGTGGTGCCGGGGATCAAACCACGGTCCCTGCAGTTGCCTAAGCTTTCCTAAGCAGGTGCTTTAGACCACTAAACCATCTCGCCAGCCCATTCATTTATTTATTTTTTTAAGTTGAAAATAGAATTAATGAAAAAACTTTTTTGTTTGTTTTTGTTTTTGGCAGGACCAGGGTTCAAACTCACGACCTGGCACTTGCCCAGCAGGTACATGTGCCACAGACCTATTACCCCAGCCCTGAAAAAGCTTCTTAATTTTTAAATTTTATTATATAATCTTTGATGGTTATTTGATGTAGGCCATGGCCCTTAAATATGAAACCCCAATTTCAAGTCTATTCAGCTTATCTTGAATTAACAGTCAAACATTTTTTAAAACTTTAAGGTAAAAACGTTTTTTTTTGGTGGAACTGGGGATTGAACTCAGGTCCTTGCATTTGCCAGGCAAGAGCTTATTCTATTGAGCTATCTCCCCAGCCCTAAAGTAAAAACAGTTTAAATTGGAGGTGTTTGGGAAAAACTGGAGACTTGAATACAGATTCTTTTCCACCTTTTACTATTTTTTCTACCTTTCACAGACATCTTGCCCACACTTAATACAACAGCAATTCACTTCTGTAGACACTGTCCCAAGTATTTTAAATAGTTCTTATACAAATGATAGCCTTCTTTTCATAGCATTTCTGACTTCAGTAGTTTGACTGTTAGATTTGAAAATAGACACAAGTGACTGAGTTTTTAAATCAGAAATGCAAGGAAGTCTGAATAATAGCTAACCAGGCATACACAGTAAAAACAGTAAAAAAGCTTTAACCTGAGGATTCAGTAATTAAAAAAAAAAAAGTAACAATATTGTTCACCTAATCACGCAGTGGAGGAAATTTCAGAAAACTTATACTCTGCTTGTTTTCTTCTATACCAAAATTTCAATTATAGAGTTTACCCAGAGTCAGCTGTATCTACCCAAAGGAGTTTAGAAACTTTGTTTCCCTTAAAACTAGGTGCTTTGGAATGTCTTATTGTCATTTTAGGTCTGTGACCATCCCAAAGAATTGCATGCTAATTGGTTTTTGTATTTGTCTTAATTTCAGTGGTGGGAATGGGATCCTGGTGCTTCCACATGACTCTGAAATATGAAATGCAGGTTAGTAAAGACAAAATTGACCAAATGCTTACTTCTCTAAATCAGAGACACTTTAGATTAAGAAAGACATAGAGATATTATAGCTCAGTTGGATAGCACCTACCTGGCAGGTGCAAGCCCCTAAGTTTGATTCTTGGTAACAAAAATAAGAAGGAAGGCAGGCAGGCAGACAAAAAGGACAAAAAGAGATTTTTAATTTCTCCAAGTTTTTTAATTTTCCTTTAAGTCAAAAGATCTACACATGAATTCTATTTTGAAGCACTGTATCTTTCTAATGAACTCTATACTGCTGTGTTCAGTTTTATTTATTTATTGTTGTTTGTTTGTTTTTATCTATGTGACACAGGGTCTCACTATGCAGCTCAGGCTCGTAGTGATCCTCCTATATTCAGCCTCCTCAGCTTTGGAATTACAGGTGTATGGCAACATGCCTGGACTGGATCACCTGTTCAGCACACCCAGGGAAGGGGTCAGCACAACATGCAGTACCAGGGATCAAATCCCAGCCCTTGAGCTTGCCTAAGCAGGCACTTAGTCCACTAAGCTGTCTCTCTAGCCTTTATTCAATTTTAGAATAGGACTGAAATCAGTCACATCAGAGACATCTTAAAATTACATAATTACTTGACCAAAACAGTATACTCTTTTTTTTTTTTTTTTTTTTTTTGTCTTTTTGAGACAGGGTCTCGCTATGCAGTTGAGGCTGGCCTTGAGCTCACTTTTGTAGCCCAGGCTGGTCTTGAACTTGCACCAATCCTCCTGCCTCAGCCTCCCGAGTGCTGGGATTACAGGCATGAGCCACCACGCCTGGCCAAAACAGTATACTCTTATTCTTAAACCTGTATTCTTTTATGTCTCTGTGGCATACAATTCAGTGGTCCAGTCTCATTAGCTGGAAATGTTTGAAATATATGCAAGGATTTGGGTTCTTGTCCTGGTTCTAAAGAGATCATGTGTCTAGTCTTTAGTTTCTTTACTTTTTAGTTTATCCTCACTAATTTGGAAACATCTAGAACATTACCATACAGTAGAAATAAACACACACACACACACACACACACACACACACACACACACATATATAAGATTTTCTAGTAATAATGTTAAAAAAGTAAAAAGAGGTCAAATTAAAATATAATCCTTTTTTTGAGGTACTAAATATTAAAGCTGGGGCTTCATGCACATTCCTATTGATCTACTTCCCCAGCTTTTTATTAATTATTTAAGAGAGTCCCAGTTGGGCATGGTGGCTCAAGCATGTAATCTCAGTATTTGGGGAGGCTGAGGTAGGAACATCCCCAAGTTTTATCCCAGTCTGCACAAATCAGCAACTTAGTGAAGCCTTATCTCAATAATAATAATAACAATAATAATAATAATAATAATAGCAGGTTATATAGCTTAGTGTTCAAGCCCTATTTTCCATCCCCAATACCATTAAAAAAAAAAAGAGTTCACATGTGACACAATACCATCATATCAAAAGAAAATTATTCAAACAGCACCAGTAATTCTTAACACAAGTACACGGATAAGATATATAAAATACAGTCCCTGCTTTTTAGACCACATAGTACTCTCATAGAATAGGATCTAAGGAAGTTCCCCCAAAGAGAGATGGAAAACTATGACTTGACCCATCTGCAGTGTGGGTTGCAGGTTCACTGACTTCCATCTTAGAAAAAGAATGTTCGGGATGTGTGAGCAAGAGACATGAAGGAGTGTGTTAGAATTCAAAATGCACACCCCAAGAAAAGAGTGTGCATTAACAAAAGAGAGGTACATCGTAGTCTGCAGCTGGGAATAGTGCTATAGTTTTGGCAATAGAAATCTGTAGAACTTGTGAGTGTATAGGAAGTTTAGGTTTTATTTACTACAGGAGAAAGTGATGGCTGACATGAAGTTTAAAAGATAATAGCTCATTTTCCTGGTTAAAGGATGGCCCATTTTATAAAGGAACAGGCAGGCCCAAGTCTGTCGTATTTTTTTAAGAAGCACGATCTAAGGGATTTTGTCTAAAAATACTCTTTGAAACTTTTAAATCTCTTTCTGTTAAGATCAGGTTTTATGGGGTGTGGGGTTTAAACCTCGAGCTTGGCAGGGAGGTGCTGCTAAATCCCCAAACTTTAGAAGTGTTTTTTCATAAGGTCTTTAGTTACTTTGTCATAGCTATTTCAAAGTCTTGAATTGAGTCAAAATGTTTGCCTTTGTGGTCATTTGGATTTTAAGGAAGAGCCAGAAGTCACACATTGCCAGATCCAATGAATAAGGTAGATGAGAATGCCACATGTTTTAACCACAATGTTTTTAAAGCCTGCCTTCCTGTTGGATGACACTCAGCAGCAGCATTTGCCATATTTTTGATCACACCTTGTGAAAATATTACTGAGAGATGACTTCCAGGACTACTTGAGAAAATAGCCAAAATGGTGAGATGAGTATGTTCAAAGAGAGGGCATATTCTGAGGGAGACTAATAGCACTATGTTCTTTACTGTAGTAAGTTTTTTTTATTTAAAATTTATACATATTTTTATCATCTTTTGTGTATGAATAATAGATGGTCTACCAAAATGGACCCATTAATTATCTTGGTGGATTCTGGAAATGCTGGTTAGCTAATCTAATATTTGCTAACACATGAAAACTGAAAGATGATAAAAATACAAAAGAAATTAAGCAAAGCTAATAGATTCTAATACTTAGGTAAATTCTGCCTGTCATAAGACTTATGTTTGATTTAGCTTTAGCATTTTTTTAACATCTAAAGGTAATTCAAGTAAAGGTTTTGAAGTTAACATAGAGAAGAAATGGTTTAGAATCAATTCAGAATCTAACTATGCAACCTCATTGATCTCATTGTTCATTCTAAAGCAGAAATGATAAATAACATCACATAATTATGAAAATTAAGTGATATAATGATTATAAGGCTCTTAACCATAAGACCTTACCCAAATGCTATTTTCATTATTCTAATAATTTACCAGCATACATCATTCACTTTGCATATTCTTGCTACTCACTTCCTACAATGCCTTTTTCCCACTATTTCATTTCCAGCCATTTTTTTTCTAGATTCTCTGCACTCCTTTTAGAATAATTACTGTAATTAGATGTTTTCCATTATCTTAACCTTTTTAATCAATGAATTTCTAGAGGACAGTTACTATATCTTATTTTTAATATTATATTTTCAGCTCCTAAAACTACTTGGCACATAGTAGACATTATTAAAGAATTAATTGTATAGCTAGTGATAAATAAACTCAATAGAATTGACTTAAAGATTAGAAGTAGTAGGCCAGGCATGGTAATACCTACTTGTCATCCCAGAACTCATAAAGCCAAGTCAGGAGGATGGCCATGCGTTTGAGGCCAGGTTGGGCTAAATAATGAGTTCAGGACCAGACTGAACTACATAGCAAGATCCTGTCTCAAAAAGATTGGAAATAACTAGTCTGTAACACCTACCTTGATGTCCAGTATACAGTGTAATAAGTAATGCCCATAATTATTACTATTCTGCTAATAAATAATAATAATACTTTTTAGAGACACATGGTTACTTAAATTAGTAAAATTATTTCCTGACCTTTATTACATCTTTTTATTTATATTAGTGGGTATTTTATCCACTTAAGGTGTTACAGAAAGAAAAGAAATGCAAGAGAATATTCATAAGACCTAGAGACGCATCAATAATAGACATCATTCTTTCCTAGCAGTATAGTATCATAACTTCTGGTGCTGGCTGTCATTTAGTACACATAGCTGTTTTCTGTGACTAGTGAGTTGAGGCTGCTAATTGGGTATGTATATTAGAATAGATGGATAAATAATCTGTTCAAAAACAATAATCTACATACTCAGGGCCTGAATTAAATGGCAGTAAATATATAAGAAAATAAGAGATGACATCTTTTTTGATGAGGAGGGCCTGGTGATTGATCTCAGAGTCTTGTATATGCTAAGCATGTGCTATGCCACTGAGCTACATTCCCAACCCAAAAAATAATAATCATTCTGATGCTTTATTTTGATTTGTGCTATAATTGCAGCTCAGTCATGTTCAAGTCTGTTATATCTTTGTTTCATATAGCTATTGGATGAACTCCCAATGATTTACAGCTGTTGCATATTTGTATACTGCATGTAAGTATTAACATTTACATTTCATTTACTTGATATATTTTAAATTCCCATATGCCTCAGGATGTTAACAAGTGTAGGTTAGTTATATTACAAGAGATTGTGATAATGAAGATTGTAGATTTTAAATCAGGGAAGAACCTGGGTTTCTGAGAAGTTATAAGAACACTAGTAAGTGCAGATATTTATATGCTATATTATGCTAGACAGTATGCCATACTGTATAATCACTTTCCCCTTGATGGAACAGAACACTTGACACCCCCCCCCCCAAAAAAAAAATACTTGATACCTGAAAGTTAAAAGAGAGGTTTATTTTGGTGAATGTTCAGAAGGTTTAGTATTCTGTCAGCTGGCTACAAGGTAAAATTGGCATGGCAGCAGAAAACTGTTCAACCCATGGCAGCCAAGAAGCAGAGAGAAGAGAGAAGAGCTATGCAAAGGATCTACCCTTCCAGGTTACACCCCAGTGACTGGCCTCTTCTGACCAGGCCCCACCTCTCAGCAGCACAATCACTTTCCAAAAGCGCCATATCTGAGCATTGAAGACTTTTGGGGGGTCAGTGAAATAGCTCAATGGACTAAAGGGCCTGCCTAGGCAAACCTAAGCAAGCTCAAGGGCTGTGGTTCAACTCCCAGCATCACATGCTATGCCAGCCCCACCCCCAGAGCAGGCTGAGCCAGCCAGAGTCCAGACTGGTGGTACACGCCTGTAATCCCAGTGCTGGGGAGGCTGCAAGCAGGAGGATCACTATGAGTCCAAGCTGCATAGTGAGACCCTGTAACAACCAAATATATAAAAATAAAAAGATCCAAATGTCAAGATATACCATCTCTGATTCTCTGCAATTGTGCAAGATAAGTGGCTTTGTCCTCATTTTTGCCTGTAATCCCAGCACTCGGGAGGCTGAGGCAGGAGGATCGATGCAAGTTCGAGACCAGCCTGGGCTACAAAAGTGAGCTCAAGGCCAGCCTGAACTGCATAGCAAGACCCTGTCTCAAAAAGACAAAAAAAAAAAAAAAAAAACAAAGTGAAACACAGATTTAGCAACTTTTGTAAGAATGTAAACAGAATTTCATTAAGAAGGATTCTAGCCAGGCCATTATCAGGTAAGCAGCCTCTAAAAGACACTAAGATATCCCTGGAAATATACTATGATTGAGAAAACTACAGTGGTAAGAATCTCTTCTGGAGAGGTTGGAAAAACATTTTGGTTGGCACAGGAGATATGGCGGAAGTGTGGAAGGGTGCCCCTTCCTGAGTGCATGTTCAAATAACAACATAGAATCATTATGTTGTGTAGAAACTGTGTCTTCTAAGAAGCCTGAAGCAGGACACTTTCATCTGTTTAATTTTGCTAAATTAAGATATGCACGTTTGGGTTCCACCTAATTCCTGGGAACATTAAAGGTGTTCACTCTACAACATTCAGTTTCTCTAAATGTTAAATATGTAAAGGATATGGAAGTCATCCTTCATGAGTATCTTTATTCATCAGAATATGCCAAAGTATGCCAGATGCTGTTGCTGAATGCCATCCAACGTGATAGTGCTCTCATCCACCTTATTCATTGGATCTGGCACCATTTGACTTCCAAAATTAAAATAACTATGAAGGTAAAAGCTTTCAGTGCATTCAGGACATCAAGGCAGCTATAACAGCACAACTAAAGGCACGAAGACTTCCAGAACTACTTCAGAAAGTGGCAAGACTGATGAGATAAGTGTGTTCCAAGCAATAGGGAGTATTGTGAAGGGGATTAATGGCTGTGTGTCTTTTACTGTAATAACTTTATAAATTTAAACATTCACTATATTTTTCTGTTATAACTTATATAACAGTGTCAGCAAACTCTTAGGAAAGTGTAGGGTTTTACTGAGAAATTAAGGATATTTAGCCAGGTGTGATGGCACAGGCCTGTAATCCCAGCTCTTAGGAGACTGGGGCACGTGGGACTCAATGAATTCAAGGCTAGCCTGAACTATAGTTCAGCAATTCTCAACCTGCGGGCCGTGACCCTGGTAGGGGTCGAACAACCAAAACACAGGGATCACCTAAAGCCGTTGGAAAATGTTATTTATTTGGAATTACAGTTTTGAAGTAGCCACCAAAATTATTTTTTGGTTTGGGGTCACCGCAACATGAGGAACTGTATTGTGGGGTCCCAGCATTAGAAAGGTTGAGAACCACTGAATCCTGTCTCAAACAAACAAAGGCTATTGAGTCCACTGTCTAATTCTGACACTGCATGCCTTAGTAGTTCACTTAATCTTTTTCTATTTCATTTGTAAAAATGAACAGCATTGGATGGGATCTGAGGAAGTCTCTCTAAAGAGGAGTTAGCGATCTCAATGCAGCCTAGACAAGGTCTTTACTTATTATACAGAAATTTTAGAATATATCCATGAAAGACATGAGTTGATTTATTTGGAAAATAAGAGTGAAAAAGAGACTTTGTCCTAAGGAAATCAAGGAGACAACACTGATATCAATCCGATTGGCCTGGCAAGAAAGGGAAAGGACCAGCTTATGTGGACCTGTTGGATTGGTGGGTTTTGGCTGATCAGTCTGTCAATTTTTGTTTGGCAAAATGACTCTATAGAAGGGTCTGTCACTGGAGAAGTCAGTCCAGTCTTCATAAAATGACTTTTTCTACTTGGAGTAGTCTGTTTTGTCAAGGCTCCAATGGAATTAAAGGTAACCAAAGCTTTAGGGCAGTGACTAGAGACTTTTATAGCTGATAGCTGATCGCTGAATGTTCTTGTAAATCTCTTTAACTTTCATAGCCTCAGTCTTAAAAGCAGATACAACAATACCTCATTTTGCTAGTTTTTAGATACACCTTTAGTGGTCAGTATACCTCTGTACAGACTTGACCAGTAATCTGACCTAAAAGTTGAAAGTAATAAAGGAGACAAATGCATAGTAAAGGCAAAGAGACCAAACTTTATGCAATTTTAAGTTACCCATTGAGCATCTATAGGCCTAAGGAAATAGTAACTTTATTTATTTATTTTTTGTCTTTTTGAGACAGGGTCTCACTACGCAGTTCAGGCTGGCCTTGGGCTCACTTTTGTGGCCCAGGCTGGTCTCGAACTCGCACCAATCCTCCTGCCTCAGCCTCCCAAGTACTGGGATTACAGGCGTGCACCACTACGCCCAGCCAGAAATAGTAACTTTTAAATAAAATAGTTTTTAAGACTGGCTGCCTCAGAAGAAAACACAAAATAAACTTTTTTTTTTTTTGTCTTTTTGAGACAGGGTCTCGATGTGCAGTTCAGGCCGGCCTTGAGCTCACTTTTGTAGCCCAGGCTGGTCTCGAACTCACACCAATCCTCCTGCCTCAGCTGGGATTACAGGCGTGTGCCACCACGCCTGGCTACAAAATAAACTTTTAATGAGTTGTAAGCAGATTAAGGCCAGGAAGTTAGTTTGGTCTCTGTCTTTCTGTGATGATCCACATGTTTTATTTTCCAATCTACTTTATTCATGTAGACACTATGGAGAGGGCGTCCTAGCTTTATCTGGTTTATGAGTTTCACGATATTGTATACACCACACTTCGAGTAGATAAGAGGTTTTGCAGTACCCCTGCCTATTCCTGTTAATATGCATTTCCTTAAGGACTAATGATAGTTATATCTGGTCATGTGTTTACTGGCCATTTGTATGTCTTATGTTAAGGAAAGGAGATCTGTTCACATCTCTTGCCTTTTTTTTTTTTTTTTTTTAAAAGAAATTAGTTGCTTTTTTATTGAATTGTGTAAGTTCTTTACATATTTTAACCTCAAGTCCTGTCTAGTGCCAGATATTTGTTTTTTTGTTTTTGTTTTGTTTTTTTAAATCACATTCTTTTTTTAAAATTAATGTATTTATAGTATGGCTGGCTCAGCCTGCCCTGGGGGTGGGGCTGGCACAGCATGTAGTGCCAGGGATCGAACCATGGTCCCTGCGGTTGCCTAAGCTTGCCTAAGCAGGTTCTTTAGACCACTAAGCCATCTCACCAGCCCATATTTGTATTTTAAATTGTTTTCTTAGTCCTTTCCTCTGCCCCCTCAGCCAATGGTACTGAGAAATTAATCCAGAAAACACTGAACTACATTTCTAGCCCCTTTTAAATTTTGAGACAGGGTCTTGCTAAGTTACCTAAGCTAGGCTCAAACTTGGGATCTTTCTGCCTTTACCTCCCAGAGTTGTAGAATTACGCATGCGAGACAGCATATCCAGCTTGGCACTTTCTTCTCTATTCTGTTGATCTGTGTGTTTACTCATGTAGTTACCAAATTGTTTCATTATGGTGGCTTTATTATAAATCTTGAAGTCAAAGTAAGTCAAATTTAACCTTGGCTTTTTTATGATTTGGGGTGCTATTTTAAGTGGTGCTGCTTTTGGAAGTAGGAGCATAATTCTGGGTTGGAGCATTTGCCTAGTATGAATGAGACCCTCAGTTCAATAACACTGGGGAAAAAAGTTTTTAAAACTTTGCTGCTAGTTGTGCATTTTTTATTTATTTATTTATTTTTTTTCAGATTAAACTCAAGGCCTTGCACTTGCCAGGCAGGCACTTGTGCCCCTGAGCTATCTCCCTGACCGCCAGTGCATTGTTAATATTTAGAAAATAGTTGAGTTTTTTGGGTGTTCAGCTTTTTATTCCATGACCTTGCTAATTTTGAATATTTCTTTTTTTAATTTGTTTATTAAAATATTCTTTGGACACCCAAGTACACAAAGTAGTCTAAAATTCTAACCATATTAAAATCTGCTGTATAGAGATAGGTAGATAGATAGATAGATAGATAGAATTTACTCATTTGTGAAACATGTAAACGTCCTTGGTGTTAGACATAATCCTACACTGTATAGAACATGATCCTCAACTCTATAAAAATGAAGAATCAAAGAACTTATGGGGACACATTACAGGCTATATATAATAATGATGATTATCCCAGTAAGAAATATAAGCAAGACCTACTAAAGACCATTGTTTTCTTAGCAAGTAATCTGCTTTGAGGACATTTGAAATGATAAAAATCTCTAAACTATAAACAGAATGAAAAGGATAACTATAATTCATATATCCTACCTAAATTTTCCACTCCTTTTCAAACCATAAACTCATAACTTGAAGGTAAAAATATATTTCCCAGCTGGGTGTGGTGGCACAAGCCTATAATCCCAGCATCAGCGAGTCTGAGTCAGGAGGATTATTGCAGGTTCAAGACCAGCTTAGGCTACAAAGTGAGCTCAAGGCCAGTTTGAACTACATAGCGAAACCCTATCTCAAAAACAAACAAACAAACAAAAAAAAAAAGATGAAAACAACATATATTCCATCTTAACATTTTCATCATTCAAAGTCACAAAATTTTTAAATTAGCTCAATTAGGTACTCTACAGTTAAGGAAACAAAAAGTATATCCATTTCCACAACCAGTTAGTAAGCTGCAAAATGCTCCTATTACCTATACCAAGACATAGTCCTCAAGAGGTGAGCACTTACAGATGGCCAGTTGTTCATATTTTATTTGCTGTCTCCTGTGCATTAGGACATCCTAATGACTACATAAAGGACAAAATAGTTAAGGTTATTTCCCTCCATGCACAAAATTTCTAGTCTAGTTGGGGATACAGTGGAGAAGAGAGATGATTATAGCAGTGATTTTTAAAAATAGTTTTATTTCCCTTCTAGATATCTGAGTTAAGGATATCATATTCCAGTGATACATGTATACTCATGTTCATAGCAGCACAATTCACAATATCTAAATATGAGAAGCAGTCTACACTTTCAGCAACAGATCAATAGTATTTATATAGAAAGGAGCATTACTGTGCCATAAGCGTAAACTTGAGTCATTTGTAGGAAAACCATTTCACCTTGTTAAGTGAAATGTCAGATACAGAAACTTAAATATTACATGTTCCTCTTATATAAGAAACCCAAATACAAAGGCCAAAATAAAAGGTAGGTATTAGAAAAAAATGATGCAAATGATGCTGATAAGCTTAATGTTATAATGTAGTATTTGTCATAACAATATTTCAGTCAACAATGGACCACATATACTGTGATTATCCCATAAGATGATAGTGAAGCTGAAAAATTCTTACTATTTAGTATTGTGGTTTGGGGTTTTACAAGAGAAAAAGTTAATACAGGATACATACTGTATAAGATTATATAATGAATCTCCAAAGAATCATACACAAAAAGAGAGTGTAGAAAATCTATCCAAATACTAAAGACCAAAGAATCCAGCTGAGGGCCTGGATCCCATGAATAATATCTTTCATGAGTCCAGCTAAAGACCTAAAGTTCATAACGGTGTCTCCCACAAGTCTAACTGGAGACCTGGAGCTCACAACAATGTCTTGTGCAGGTCTGTTTCATAGATCTGCGCTGGGAAGGCCCTAAGGTCAGTGGTAGAAGCTAAAAAGTCTATTCCAGTAGGATGAGGGATCTGTGCTAGCAGGCTGAAGGATTTGAACTGAAGCCTGAAAGCAATGCTTAAGAACCAGAACTTTCCCAAAAAGCACCACAGCCACCCTCAGCAACAAGGTCCAAGTTCTTCTGACAAGAACTACTAGGTTCACCAGGAAAGCCAGCATTACAAGGTCTGCCAGCAGAATAGCCCAAGAGAGTCAACAGCTTCCAACAGCTTCCTTAACAGCCTCTCAGTAGCTTCCCTAGTTCTGCCTCTTATGTGCTGGCAACAACCCTCAGGTGGGCCTCCCACACCCAGTACCATGCTAGTTCAGTTCCATGAGATGTAACAAGTTGACCACCGGTTGGCAGTCTACCATACTCATTTATTTCATAGCCATGATAATGGTGTAGCATATCATATTTTTCAGGTATTTGCAATGATGCTGATGTAAATAAATATAGTATGCTGCCAGCCATCTAAGTGTACAGCAATACACTTATGTACTCAATGTGTGATAATGATAATAAATATAGTACTGGTTTTTGTTTGAAAAAATAAAGCTTGTAATAAAAAAATAAAAATTTAGTGTTAGTTGCAAAATAAAGAAATTTAAGTTAGCTTGAATTAAGAGAAACTTATTTTTTGTAAAGGTGTGAGAAAATTACATGACACCGAATGGCATAAAGTATGGTCTCACCTCAGCACAACAGGGAAGCTAGCTTCTTCCTCCCTCCCTCTTCCCTCTCTTTCTTCCTCTCCACTTAGCTTCAAATCTTGGTATCTGCTTTATGCTTCCCTCACTGCAGATTATTTCTATGATCATTTATTCATTTGATTCTTCAGTTTGGTTGCCCCCTAATAACCTCAGAGTTTGAGTCTTTCTGATTCATAATTGTATATTTCATTGGTTTATCCCTTGGCTCCCAAACTCAACAGACTTTCAAGAGAGCACCACTCATTATCATACATTAAGTCAGGTGTTTATTCCTTGTCCTTCCAAACTCTAGAAGGCCATAGGCAGTGCAAGGTTTCTAAGATGAGGATGTGGATGGGAAGAAGTAGTGGGTGTCACTAGCTTATAGAGGCATGTGGGTAACTGGTAAAGCAGTATTCTGTTTATGTTCCTACTTACATATTCTAAAGAAAGTTTCTTTCTCCCTTTTTTTAAGGTTTGAATGCTTCAAGGCAAAGAACTCAGTAAACTACCACCTGCTTTTTACCTTAGTTCTATTCAGCTTAATAGTAACCACAGTAAGTCATATTTTGTCTGTAACAGATTAAGCATGTGAATTTGTCATTTATAGAGTTCGGCACATGTTTCTTCCAGTATTTACTTCAAGCTATTCACATTGAAATGTTTCTATGTACAACTGGAATATCTCGTTTTTATGGATTGTTCCTTTGTGTCCTTTTCAAGTATTATGTTCTCTGCAGTCAAAATAACTTAGTTTTGTTCTCAATGATAAGGTGAAAAAGCAAATATTCAGTAGCAGTGGAAAAAACTCTTCACATGGATGTCTTTGTTATCCTCTATTTATTAAAAACAAGAGATTGACTTTGCTGTATAAGGACTAGTGTAGTTATTTTAATGGTTAACCTTTTCCTAATGAGTCGAGGTAGCCAGTCACTTTTGATCCAACGATAGTGCTTTTTCCTTCAAATAAATTGCATTTTGCATTAAGATACTCATTTCAGTAAATGTTTAACATTTAATGCCAATGTGTTAGGCACTAGAAATACAAAAAGGACTAAAAAGCAGTTGCTATTGATGAGGAATTCGTTCTGTAGACGATTTAGACAGTAAGCAAAGCATTTGCAAAAAAAAAAAAAAAAAAAAAAATTGCAAAGATGGTCATGGTGGAGCATATCTATAATCCCAGCATTTGGAAGACTGAGCCAAGAGTATCATCAGAGGTTGGGGACCAGCCTTGGCTAGATAATGTATTCTCAGCGGGCCTAAAGTGCACAGTTAGACCCTATATCTAGGAAGTGAAAAGAAAAGGGATAGTTGTGACACTAGAGTTAAAAGTTATATGAATGGCTGGCAAGATAGCTCCACAGATAAAGCACCCACTTTGGCAAGCACAGAGACCAGGGTTCAATCCCTGGTCCCAAATGCTGTGCCAGCTGGCAACCAAGTCCAGGTGTCATAGCACATGCCTGGGGAGGCTGAAAACAGGAGGATCACTTTTGAGTCAAGAGCTGCATAGTGAGACCCTGTACCAAATACATAAAAAATAAAAAATAAAAACTATATGATGATGAGACAGGTGAGAGACGATCAAGACTGCTTGAACATGTAGGAGGCTTCATGAGTATGAGTGACTTGCATTTTTATTTATCAGTGTAAATTGCTTTTTTAAAAGAGTTCAAAGAAAGCTTCCAAAAGGAGATATTTTATTGAGGTTTTAATTAATGATTAAGAATTTTTCAGGCCTCTGAAACATTTAGTCATTTACATGTTCAGAGACATAAAACTTTGGAACAACATAGCAAATTACTGTTTTTAGTTACTATATGCCAGATACTGTGCTGAGCACTTTATACTTTTTGTCTCATTAAATCACCATCTTTGGTAGAATTGGGAAAGGTTTCATACAAGTGAAGCATATGGTAAATGGAAGCAGTCTTATTAGAGAGGGTAGAACCAGAATAAAAAGAGACCATCTAGATGGTTTCTCATTTCGTGGCCCAGCTGTCAGCATACATAGTATGTCCTCAACCATGATAGGAAACTTGGAGGATGAGCAGTTTTTCAGGAGAGATAATGACTAGGTCTGTGCTATGGCATAAGGATGAGTATATTCAGTTCAATGTGTATTGAGCTTGAGATGCCCAGCAATAATAACATTTGAGGCTAACATGTAGGTTGGCCTAAAGATGTAGATTTGGGAGTTGGAAGAATGTAGGTAGTACTAGAAATGTGGGAATGGATGAACTAACACAGAAATAGTATAGGCTATTATGACTTAAGTTATGATTCTATAGGATGCAGCCATTTGAGGGACAGATGAAAGAAATAGAGTAAGCAAAGGAAAGTGAGAACAAATAATAAAGATTTGTAAAGCTAAAAGGACTTGATGTCAAAGAGTGAAACCAAGGGGCGGGCATGGTGGCGCACGCCTGTAATCCCAGCACTCGGGAGGCTGAGGCAGGAGGATCGGTGCTAGTTTGAGACCAGCCTGGGCTACAGAAGTGAGCTCAAGGCCAGCCTGAACTGCACAGTGAGACCCTGTCTCAAAAAAAAAAAAAAAAAAAAAAAAAAAAAAAAAAAAAAAAAAAAAAAAAAAAAAAAAAAAAAAAAAAAAAAAAAAAAAAAAAAAAAAATCAAAGAGTGAAACCAAACAAAAAATGTCTCCTAGGTGAACAATATTGCTACTATTACCTCCATGAATTAAGTATAGTGAAGATTGAAAGTTAGCAAACTTTCAATTAGAAGACTAATATTAAAGATGATATTGTCAACAGTAAATTGATGAAGGCAGAAGCTAGACTTCAACTAGTTGAGATAGGACATTGAAAGAGCATTATACTCTACTGTATTTTCTTGAGTTTCTACATTCCTTTGTTTTAACTGCATACTGGTTAATAATGAAAGAATGCTAAAATTTAAAAGCAGAAAAGAAGTCTTATAACTCTATTTTTAAAAAGAAAATAAAATCTAAAGAATGTTAACGACTTGTCTTGCCAGCCAAATTTTTAGTGGCAAGGTCAAGATTAGCCTTTTTTATAAATTAAGAGATGATACAGATTTAGGCAGGTTTTGGAATTAATCAGGGGTTTGGATCTAACACTGTTAAAAGGTATCTGTGGAAACTTCAGGCAAGTTACTTATCTGCAAAATGAAGATAGTAATAGTACACATTTCATATTAGTTGTAAAAATTAATATTTGGCACATGGTAAGGACTCCATAATCCCTTGCCTTTAATAGACATGCCTCCTCCAGCGTGCTGGGCTGGCCCCACCTCCAGGGCGCACTGAGACAGGAATTGAGACTGGGCATGGTGGCATGCATGGGAGGCCGAAACAGGAGAGTCGTTATGAGTCTGATTTGTGTAGACCCTGTGCTAAAATGTATTCAAAAAAGAAAGAAAGAAACATGCCCCTAAAATTTCTATTTTAAAATAATGAATTCAGAGATTAGAAGCATTGTCTTTTACTGAGTTTACTAAATTTAGTTGCAATATATAATGTCTTAGACATATATTTTCAAAGCCCTATAGCTACTTAAAAGGAGATAATACGGCTTTTTGTACAAAAAACTTAAGTCTAGAAATAAACTTTGTTTCCAAATGTTAAAATTATAGAAATTTTATTAGATCAGTAAATTAAATAGAACACCGAGCTATGTTGAGCTAGAACCCATTCCTTGCTAGCAAAGACACTGCTTGATAGAAGAGAGAAAAAAACTAATGCCATAAAGTTTATATTTTTTTATTGTTTGTTTATTTTCTCTTTTTTTGAGACAGGGTCTCACTATGCAGTTCAAGCTGGTCTTGAGCTCACTTTTATAGCCCAGGCTGGTCTCAAACTTTCACCAGTTCTCATGCCTCAGCCTCCCAAGTGCTGGAATTACAGCCATGAGCCACCATGCCCGACAAAAGAAATCAATGTGTTTTGTTTTGTTTTTCTGTACCTGGTACCAGGGATGGAATTCAGGACCTTGCACTTGTCAGCAAGCACTTAATCTACTAAGTTATCTCCCCAACCCCCTAATGCCATGAAGTTTATATATAGACAGTAATCGAAAAGGTGAATGATTACTGCTAGTATAAAGAGAAGAAATCAGAAAAGCCTTCAAGAAATAGAAGAGTTAAATGTTTTATTTTATTTTTTATTTATTTATTTATTTTTGTCTTTTTGAGACAGGGTCTCGCTATGCAGTTGAGGCTGACCTTGAGCTCACTTTTGTAGCCCAGGCTGGTCTCAAACTCACACCGATCCTCCTGCCTCAGCCTCCCGAGTGCTGGGATTACAGGCGTGATCCACCACACCTGGCACTGAATGTTTTATTTATTTATTTTATTTTATTTATTTATTTATTTATTTATTTTGTCTTTTTGAGACAGGGTCTCGCTATGCAGTTGAGGCTGGTCCTGCACTCACTTTTGTAGCCCAGGCTGGTCTCGAACTCGCACCAATCCTCCTGCCTCAGCCTCCCAAGTGCTGGGATTACAGGCGTGAGCCACTGTTTTATTTTTTTTATTTTTTTTTAATTTTATTTATTTATTTTTTTCTTGTTTCAGAATCTTTATTTGTTTATTCAATCATTTTTATGGCCGGCTCAGCCCGCCCCGAGGGCAGGGCTGGCGCAGCATGTGGTGCCGGGGATCAAACCGCGGTCCCTGAAGCCGCCCCAGCTTTTCCAAGCAGGCGCTTTAGACCACTGAGCCATCCCTCCAGGCCCCTGAATGTTTTATTTTTTAAGGGGAAAGATTTATCTAGCTCACAGTTTGTCAAAGTTTCAGTTCATAATTGGCTGGCTGAACAGCAAAGCAATCAGCACAGGCACTAGAGAGGAGAGAAACAGATCATGATAGGCAGAAGGTAGTGAAGCAAGCAAGCAAAAGTAAGACTTGACTCTTAAAATGTAAATATTTCCCAGGGGGGGAGAATTTCTGAGTAAAGAGCAACATGTTTAAATAGACAGAAGCATGACACTTAATTGCCCATGACATTGCAGTATAAAACTGGGGCTTATGTATGTGAGATGCATTTAGGTAAGTAACTGAGGTACATCTCTGTTAGACACTTTCATGTGTTTTAGCTTATCAGCTCTCATTATTATTCTCCAAATAAGGAAAAATGAGTCTTTTGTTCAGTGCATGTAGTATTTAAGGGGTGAGTATGAAAATTGACTGCATTAGTATCCATGCCTGCTGTCTTTCTTTGATGGCAATATAGAAGCCAAAGAGTAGTCAATAACATTTGAAACATTTTATTTACAATGGCAGAGCTAACACTGTGTAAAAGCTACCGATAGGTACTGGCTTTCCTAAGGCATGTACCTAATCTGGTTGATTATTATGAACTAGAGTCAGGTCCTAGTGGGATGAGGGGAACAATAAAGGTTTAGAATTTACAGAGTAATTAAAATACCTTTGGTGGTAAAACACTTCATTTACATATGTTTCTTCTAATATCTTACAGGTTTATCTTAAAGTTAAAGAGCCTGTGTTCCATCAGGTAATTTTTTTTTTAATTATTACCATTTGTTTTTCAGTAATGACTGCTTTGTGTTTTCCTTCTCCAGAAGTTATATGCACACAAAATTTTTTAAATGTTCTAAGAAAGTAATTAAGTATTTAGAATAGCTTGCATCCAGGTGTAGATTCATCTCTTTAATCTCTTCACTCTGGAAGGCCAAAGTAGGTTTGTAAGTTTAAGACTCACCTGAAAATTTAGCAAGGCTTTGTCTCAAAATAAAAATGTCTGGGTGTTCAGTCCCCAGCACAATAAATAAACAAACAAACAAACAGAGGCTTTGGGTTGGAGTGTAGTACAGCTCAACACTGAGTCCTTGCCCAGTATGCCCCAGGCTCCAAGTTCAATCCTGTAGTTCTAAAAAAAATACATAATAAGAAAGGGGAGGGGCTAGGGAGATAGCTCTGTCGCACAAGTGCCTGCCTGGCAAGTGCAAGGTTGTGAGTTTGAACCCTGGTCCCACCAAAAAAAAAAGGGGGGGGGGGAAGAGCAGGTGTGGTAGGCCAGCCTCAACTGCATAGCAAGACCCTGTCTCAAAAAGACCAAAAAGGATGGAAGGAAAGAAGGAAGGAAGGAAGGAAGGAAGGAAGGAAGGAAGGAAGGAAGGAAGGAAGGAAGGAGGGCAGGCAGGCAGGCAAAAAGACAAGACAAGAGGGAAAAAACAGGTTGTAGACTGCCCACGAGGTGCTGAGGTGCAGGAGGATAAAAGAGATTACCAAGGTGCCCAAAGGACCAGGTATACCAGGAAATACCTAGTGATTGCTCTTACAAGCAGCAAAAAGCAGTGTTCATCATGTACATAAACACATAAAGTCTTTTTATATCATGGTCTAAAAAAGACCAACTCAAAAAAATCCTTGAATCTCCCCCCTTTATTTTAATTCAATTTTGGGTGTTTGTGGGTTTTTTTTGGCGGCAGAGTCTCAAAAAATTTATTAAAATAAATTCAGGAAGTATTTAAGGGTTTTTAAAATTTGTCCAGGCTGGCCTTTTCTAGATTGTCATGTTGCCTAAACTGGCATTAAACCCACAATTCTGTTTC
This sequence comes from Myocastor coypus, assembly GCA_004027025.1. Lineage (NCBI taxonomy): Eukaryota > Metazoa > Chordata > Mammalia > Rodentia > Myocastoridae > Myocastor > Myocastor coypus. The sequence continues at coordinate 25,050 of PVJA010013628.1, read as the reverse complement.
CCAAGTGTTGGGATTGCAAGTCTGCTTTCAGCTAAATTTTTTGGTATATTTAATTACTTATTTGAAGAAAGCAAGCACAAGAAATTTTGCTCTTGGTGGGAAATGATGATTTAAGTATATGACATTATGAAACCAAAGTGAAAATAAAAGTGACAGACCTTAAATATAGTTTTTATTAATTGAGTGCAGCTATGCGCCTGGTATTGTGTTCATTAGTACGCATACTACTCATCTCACCAACAATATGGCCTGAGAGATATTAAGTAAATTGCCCCTGAATGACAGTAAGGTGCAAAACCAAGATTGTAACCTAGATATGTCTGACCCTGTCATCATTCTTTTAATAAACTAACATAAATAAGTTAATAAGCACACTTTTAAGGAGTGTCAGAGGCCTGTAATTTTAAGATATTGTGTATTTATATGAAAAAGTACTCCTGTAACTTTTTAAACGTAAGCTATACAGTAGTCATCTAACAGATGTATTAAAATAAAATCCATATGCCGGGCGTGGTGGCGCATGCCTGTAATCCCAGCACTCGGGAGGCTGAGGCAGGAGGATTGGTGCGAGTTCGAGACCAGCCTGGGCTACAAAAGTGAGCTTAAGGCCAGCCTCAACTGCATAGTGAGACCCTGTCTCAAAAAGACAAAAAAAATAAAAAATAAAAAATAAAATCCATAACCTCATTGTTGGACCTTTCTAATCTCCAGGCCAACTGGAAGCAAGTGTGCTAAAGTAATGCTGTAGAAAAGACATTATTACCTTCTTGTTTACTGTAATGTGAAATCAAGTGATTTCCACCAAATTTGGAAATTATGGGTTTTTACAGGTCTATAACCATCAATTTTCCATTTTGTATTTTAGACCTATTTGATAATGTATTTGTGTAGGAAAAAAACAATGTCTTCTGCTGCAATATCCATGATTTACAAATTTTTTTTCTGTGTCTATAACAATAATATTTGCTGATAAATAGGGGGAATTAAAAATAGGTCTGTTCACATCCACTGTGGTTTATGTTTTAGTCCTAGAGATAAAACTTTAGGAGAAACTTTAGCGATATAGTTCAGTGGTAAAGCATATACTTGGAATATGCTAGGCCATGGGTTTGACCTCTACCCTAGCACCATACGTATATACATATCAGGTAGGATTTCCCAGATAATTGAAACTACCAAACAAATATACCAGATTTCTATGGTGATCTTTGTGTAATTGAGTTGAAGTTGGAAGTATTGATATGAATTCATGGTGTGTATGTCATATTGGGAAAACTGTATGGAGAAGTTTGTCATTTAGCTATGATCCTATGAAGTACTGTTATTGATCCTAATCATTACCAGTAAAAGGACAACTAGGTCTCATGTTTCTCCTGATTTGAAGCACTGAGGACATGTCAGCTATTTGGTATCCCTGCCAAGTAATTCATAGCTGAGTTAATAATGAGGAAGCACCAAACAAACCCAAAATAAAGGACATTATATAAACTAAATTGATGATATTCTTCAAAAAAAAGTCATAAAAGATGAAGATTGAAGAAAAGAATAAACAGACTGGAAAACAAAGAAGTCATGCCCAGTATACTTGGGAAGAAAGATAAATAGGAATTTGCAGGCATTTTGGGTTAGAAAGAAGTATGTTCAAATCTAAGAAAGAATAAGAAAGCATGATCATTTCATGCTTAAGTGTGCAGATATAGAAATTAGTTTGTCTGGGTCCAGAGCTTGAACTTGTCATATCCTATACGAACCTAGATAGTTTACTTAACCTTCTGTGTCACTGTATCCTTACCTATAAGATGAGGATCAGTAACAGTACTTCATAGGATCATAGAGTTAAATGACATAATGTATATGATATGCTCATTACACTGCTGAATTTATAGTTAAGATATTAGCTGTTGTTAGTAATTAAGCTAAGAAGAGATATGATCAGTTTTATGTATTAGAAATTTGTGATTCTAGCAGATGAAAAATAAGAGTATTAAAATCAGGAGAAAAAAAGAAAAATAATGTCAGGAAAAAGCAACATTTAGTATTTAAGTACTGTGTTTGTGTCAAGTACCTAGTCAGATTTAAACAGAAAGTTTAGATGCCTTCTCAACCTAGAAAGAAAATATAAATAATAAAAATAATACAGTACATGGCTTGCTGTTCATTGTACTTTTGGGAGAAGGCTTTCTTTCTTTCTTTCTTTCTTTCATGCCAGACCAGGGTTCAAACTCACAACCTTGTACTTGTCAGGCAGGCACCTGTGCCACAGAGCCATCTCCCCGGCCCCTTGTTCATTGTATTTTTATTTTCAGTTTATTTGCAGAGTTAAGTTTCTTTAAAGTAAAACGTCAGGAACACTACATAATAAAAAAAGAAACAAAAACCAGAATAAAGAATTATAATTTTATCATTCATATCAGATCACAAAGTAATGAAACAAGAAATTAATAAAAAAAGAAAAACAACTCCAAATGTATGGAAATTAAACATTCTTCAATAATCATGAGTCACAGAGGAAATTAAGAAGTAAGACAGTTCCTAGTATTACGTGATAATGCCTGTGCATTATACCAGAGCTTATGAGACACAGCAAAAGCAAACTTACAAAAGAAATTTATAGCAGTGGATACCTACATGGGAAAATCAAAACAACGCCAAGTAAATAATTGAGTAATATATCTTACAGTCTTAGAAAAGCAAGAACAGTACAAAATCTAGAACTGGTACAAGGAACAAAATTAGAAGATTAGAGCAAAAATTAATGAAATGGAGACTAAAAAGTAACACAAAGAATCAGTGAATCAAAGCACTAGTTCTTTGAAAGAATAAATAAAACAGGCAAACCCTTATCCAATCTTGCCCTGAAAAAAACAAATTAATACAAGATAATTTCACAATGGACATTGCCAAGATTCAGGAAATTAATAGCAACTACTTTGCAAACATATGTACCAACCAACTAGAGAATTCAGAGAAATGAAAACTTCCTAGACATCTATGAATTGCCAAACCTGAACCAAGAAGAATTAAAAATCTTACACAGTCCAATAACTGGTGATAAAATTGAAGCAGTAATAATTTTTTTTTTTTTTTTTTTTTTTTTTTTTTTTGACTTTTTGAGACAGGGTCTCGCTATGCAGTTGAGGCTGGTCCTGAGCTCACTTTTGTAGCCCAGGCTGGTCTCGAACTCGCACCAATCCTCCTGCCTCAGCCTCCCGAGTGCTAGGATTACAGGCGTGCGCCACCACGCCCGGCAATAATTTTTTTAAAAAACTTACCAACTGAGAAAAGGCCAAGACCTGATGAATTGATATCCAAATTCTACATGAATTCTTCAGGAAATACCTAACACCAATACTCCTCAAAGTTTTTAATAAAATTAAAAAACAAAGACCCAACTAAAAAAGAGGACTATAGCCCAATTTCTTCTAATCAACATAGATACAAAAATACTTAGGAATATACTGGCAAATAGAAAGCAGCAAATCATCAAAAAGATGATACACCATGACCAAGCAGGTTTGATCTCACGGATGCAAGAATGGTTCAACACATGCATATCAATAAGTATAATACATGATATAAATAAGAGCAAGGAGAAAAATCACATAATGATCTCAATATATGCAAAGAAAGACCTTGGCCAAATCCAACATCCATTTGTGATCATATTAAAAAGTCTGAAGAGAACGGGTATAGAAGGTCCTTATCTGGGGCCCGGCGGGATGGCTCAGTGGTCTAAAGTGCCTGCTTTGGAAACCTTGGGTGGCCTCAGGGACCGTGGTTCGATCCCCGGCACCACATGCTGTGCCAGCCCTGCCTTTGGGGTGGGCTGAGCCGGCCATAAAAATGAGTGAATAAACAAACAAACAAAGGTTCTGAAACAAGAAAAAAATAAAATAAAAAATTATTAAAAAAAAAAAAAAAAAGAAGGTCCTTATCTCACCATGATGAAAGTTTTTTACGACCTACCTACTACCAGGATCATACTAAATAGGGAAATGCAGAAAGCCTTCCTTTCAAAAATCAGGAATAAGACAAGGATATCCATTACTACTATTCCTGTTCAACAGTCCCTGAAACATGAGCTAGCACAATCAGGCAAAAGAAAGAAATAAAAAGAAATATTATAGGAGAGCAAAATTTAAAGAATTGTTATTTGAAGATGGTATGATCCTTAACCTACAAAACCCAAAAAGTCCACCAAACAACTCCTAAAATTGATAATCACATTCAACATTGTAACAGGATACAAAATGAACACAGAAATCAATAGCGTCCCTATGCACTAATAATGAAATCACAGAAAAAGAAATTAGAAAAATAATAACATCCGCACAATAGCATTAAAAATTAAATGCTTAGATATTAACCTAAGGAAGTAAAAGATCTATATAATGAAAATTTCATCCAGCTCAAAAGAGAAATTGACAGTGTCAGAAAATGGAAGAATATTTCCTGCTGTTGGCTAGGCAGAAGCAACATAATCTTAAGTAGCTATACTTCCAAAGCTGATACACAGATTTAATACATTTTCTATCAGAATGCCAATATAACTAAAAAGAGCAAATAATTCTAAAATTTATATGAAATCAGAAGAAACCCTGAATAGCAAAAGTAATCCTGGGTACCAAAAGTTAATTTAAGCAGGAGGTATCATAATGGTCAAACTTGAAGTTATACTACAAAGCTATGTCAATTAAAACAACATAGTACCGGCACAAAAATAGGCATATAGGTCAATGGAACAGAGTAAAGAAAGCAGAAACAACCGTAGGAACATACAGCTATTTTGCCAAAAAAGTACGCTGGAGGAAAGAAAGCCTTTTTGGTAAATAGTGCCGGGGGCGGGGGGCACGAATATTTGCATAGAAAAGATAGAGTCTAGACTCATATCTTACCATTTATTAAACTAAGGCAAAATGGATCAAAGATCTAAATGTTAACCAGAAGGACTGCTGGAAGATAAAATAGGTAAAATTTTTGAAGACATAAGGTAGAGTCAAGAACCTTTTGAACAGAATCCCACTGGCACAAGAAATAATATTGAGAAACAACAAATGGGATCATTAAATTTAAAAGCTTCTGCACAGCAAGGAAAGCAATCCACAGAGTAAAGGGACAATCTAAATTTTTAAATTTTTATTATTTTCATACAGTGTCTTGTTTGCTACTCAGTTCAGACTTGTAGTTATCCTCCTATCTCAGCTTGCCCAGTACTGATATTACAGGCTTGTGCTACCATGCCTGGTTTCAGGCACGACAGGAGTTCTAGGGCCAGCACAGTGTGCAGTACCAGGGATTGAACTCTTGACCTTGAACCTGCTAGGACTGCCAAGCTTTCTTTCCTAGCCTGAGTCAATCTAAAGAATGGGAAAAAATGTTGCCAGCTATTCCTTGGATGGAAGACTAACATCAAGATTATCTGAAGAACCCCCCAGAAAAAGTTAAAGACAAAATAGAAAATAGATAAGTAGGGTACTTCCCAATTATAAATTCTGTTTTTTTTTTAAAAAAAAAAAAAACACATTTCAATATATATACTAATTTATTTCATTTATACTACTTTATCTTTTTTTATTATTATTTATTTTTTTCTTGTTTCAGAACCTTTGTTTGTTTATTCACTCATTTTTATGGCCGGCTCAGCCCACCCTGAGGGCAGGACTGGCGCAGCATGTGGTACCGGGGATTGAACCTCTGTCCCTGAAGCCACCCAAACTTTCCCAAGCAAGCGCTTTAGACCACTGAGCCATCCCGCCAGGCCCCAATATACTACTTTATCTTATTTCCTTAAAAACAAAGGTTTATGTTATTATCTGTTACTTTTTCCATAAGTGTCTTTGGTTTATGTTTTGTACTCTGAGTAACTGCATTAAAATTAAAGATGCACTGTATAATAACTATTGATGTTCTCTTTATTGGTATGAAATTATTCATAAATATTTAGAAGGCAGAGTCAATTACAAGTGAATGCTTCTCAGAATTTTATCATGGAAGAGAAGCTTCATATACCTGCTTATTTTGAAATCAATTATTGCATGTTCTTCTATTTAACATTCTTCATGAGGTAGGCATAATGGGCAACCTCAGGAGGCTGAGGTAAGAGAATCACACAGCTAGCCTGGGCAATTGAAGAAGACCCTGTCTTAAGGTTTTTAAATTTTAAAAGAGTTGAGGATAAGCGCATAATACCAATATTGTGGGTGGCAGAGGTAGAATCTAAAGTTCAAGCCCAGCATTGGCAGGTTAACACTTAACAAAATTCTGTCTCAAAATTAAAAAAAAAAAAAAAAAGATAGTAAGTTCAGTATAAAGATTCTGGATTCAGTACCACCACAATAACAACAACAAAAACTCCCTTGAAACCTATAGTAGAAGAATCTTAGGGCCACAGAGATAGCGCAGTAGAGTAAGTGCTTGCTTGGAAATCACAGGGTCCTGAGTTCAATCCCTGGTTCTGGAGAAAAAAAGAATCTTGTATCATCACTGAAAATTTATTTATACAGGTTTTTTTTTTTTTTTTTTTTTTTTTTTTTTTCTTGAGACAGTGCCTGACTAATCCAGGCTTGTCTTGAGGCCCTTCCTCAGCCTCTCATTTGTTAGGATTACATGTGTGTGCTGCAATAACTGATTTATGCTAATTTTAAAAATAAAGAACTAGGGGCCCGGCAGGATGGCTCAGTGGTCTAAAAGCACCTGCTTAGGAAAGCTTGGGCAGCTGCAGGTTCGATCCCTGGCACCACATGCTGCGCCAGCCCTGCCCTCAGGGCCAGCTGAGCCAGCCATAAAAATAAATAAACAAACAAAAGTTCTGAAACAAGAAAAAAATAAAATAAAATACAAATAAAAATAAAAAATAAAAAAATAAAGAACTAGCATGATACAATACTAACTTTGATAATTTTTCAAACCAGGTATAACATGACCAAAAAAAAGGCATTACTTTTCTATTCCAGTCTTTCTTTTTTTGTTTATCTTTTTGACACAGGGTCTCTTTATGACGCAGTTTAGGCAGGCTTTGGCCTTGAGCTCACTTTTGTAGCCCAGGCTGGTCTTGAACTTGCACTGATCCTTCTGCCTCAGACTCCCAAGTGCTGGGATTACAGGCATGCACCCCCCAGGCCTGGCTATTCCAGTTTTTCTTTAGCCAACAAAATGACTTATTTTTCTAGCATGACTTTATATGCTTCCAGTTTATATTACTTAAAAAACCCATATATATATATATATATATATATATATATATATATATATATACACACACACACACACACACACACATATGTACATATATAGTCTTGATAATATAATAATTGTTTTTAATGGCCATATTTGCCCTCTATTTTATACTTTATTATTACCTTCTGTTTTGTATTTTAAACTACTATAATTGGGCCAGTGAGATAGCTCAGCAGAGTAAATCATCTACTTAGGCAAGGTTAGGCAAGTTTAGGTTCGATCCCTGGCAACACATGTCCCACAAGCCAAGCTCCCCAGGGTGGAATCCCAGCCCTGAGCAGGCTGGAAGCAGGAGGATCACTACAAATCCAAACTGCATAGTAAGACCCCGCAACAGCCAAATACATTTAAACAATTAAAAATAAACTACAATAATCTTTCATTTTAATACTTACTCATCTATTTGAATCCTGTTTTATAGCAAATAGCAAATCTGAAAGACAGTTTTCATTTTTCTGTCTAAAGTGAATTTTTAATCTAGGGATGATGGCATACATCTGTAATCCCAGCACTCTAGGAGGGTGAGACAGGAGGATTGCTAGTTCAAACCCAGCCTGGACAATTTTGTGACTTAACAAAAAAACAATTTAAAAGGGTTAAGCTTCCTCTTTAGTACCTCAAAATAGTAACAATATGCAATGAATTTTATCTCTGGTGGCTCAAATCTGGCTAAAGTCTTAAAATTTATAAATAGAATTGAGGTGAATTTCACTCTGGTATATATATCATTACTCTGGTATTAAAAAATAAATTAGAAGATTGCTCACTATTGTGATTCATTATAGTATTTCTCATTATTTTATAAAGCCTTACTTGAAAATTTCCTTGCCCCCCATGTCTAATCGAGAAAACCTTATTGCTAATCTGTTAAGCACTTAAGACTACTTCCTATGTGTACCATATTGATGTTCTTTTAAAAATGTATGTATGTCTTTAATTTTCTGTGTACATTCTTAAGAAAAGTGGGAGTTTTGTTCTTTTGTCAAAGTTCATTACTGCTCTCTGTCTATCTGTCTGTCTGTCTATCTATCTATCTATCTATCTATCTATCTGTCTATGTTTATTTTGAGACAGGGACTCCCTGTATAGTCCAGGCTAGCCTTGAATTCACACTGGAGCCCAAGCTGACCTTGAACTTGTGATGTGTCAATATGCCTGGCACTCTTAATCTTTCATGTAGTTCTTCATATACTTATGTGTAGAAACTTAGAAAAACTGTTTTGGCCAGGCATGGTGGCACACATCTATAATGCCAACCACTCAAGAAACAGGCAGGAGGATCACAAGTTCAAGGCCAACCTAGCCAGTTTACCGAGATTCTGTCTCAAAACAGAAAATTTATTTAAAATAAGCGAATTACTTTATTTTAAATTTTAATACAGTATCACCTTAAATCACCAAATTGCCTTGACAGAGCTTTGATTTTTATCTTTCTATCTCAGCCTCCCAGGTTGCTAGGGTTACATTCATGTGTCACCATACTCAGCTTTAAAAGGGGGTATCTGCATTGAGCCTGGAGAGATAAGTAGTGAGATAAAGTTAGAAGGAAAGGGTTGATAAGCATTTCCCAAACACTGTCTGCATAGATTATCTGCCTGGCTAAATCGGATAACTTTCCTAAAAAGAAAAATGCTAATAGCCTACCTACTTCAGTGTAATAGTTCCAAGGTGATCAAGACATCTCCAAGGAGAACCAAATGCCATTTATTTAATATGATAGACTTGCAAAAAATAAATGCAAATAATATAACTGATGTATTCAGTAGGAACACATCTTAAGAAAACCAAAAGAAAATGTCATCGTAAACAAAAAGAAAGTTTAAAAGTCGGCAAATCTCTTTAGCATCTAAATTGACAGATCCATAATTGAATATATCAGATAAAAAGTCACCTGATGTCTAAAGGAGTACTTAAAAATCTTCCTACCGAAGTAGATGTCTCCTAAAGATTGTTTCTAGACATACACATCAGTATACTAATACCTCTTCTTTCTTTCTCATTTAATAAAGTTTTCAAGAAGGAACATACTAAACAATTAGAAAAAAAAAAAGAATTTAACGAGCATTCTTTAAATTTTATTGTTTCAAAAAATATAAAAAAGAAATTTTATTGTTTAATTTGTGCCATTTTACTATAAATGGTAGTATAAGAAAACTAAGCAATTAACAAAAATGCATCTGTTGGATGATCAGTGTGTATTCATATAGCTTAGATTAATGTATTTGTTATTTTACTAACATGTCTACATTTTATAAGATAACTGAGAGGTTGCTTAAGTAATTTGCCCACTGTTTCTCGCCTCCCTTTAATGGCAACAGTAGAAAATGAACCCAGATTTGTTTTTGTTACCAGGCTTTTAGTCCTTCTATCCTGTACTACCTTTATAGCAAATTACTTTGGATTCTACTCTGTTTAAAAAAGATTAGTTTTTTAAAGAATGGGGTGGCACTGATGAAGTATCTCAGTGATAGAATACTTGCCTAGCATGTATGTGACTTCATATTCAGTCCCCAGCACAATAAATTAATAAATAGAATGGCCAAGTACAGTGGTGCATGCCTGTAGTCCCAGCTACTAGAGAGATTGAGACAGGAGGATCACTTGATCTCTCAAGAGTTAGAGCCAGCCTGGGCAGCATAGCAATACCTGGGCAGCATAGCAATACTTCAACTTAAAAAGCTTAAAAATTATCTCAAGCTTTTGTGCAGCAGAAGAATCAGTAGATTAAAGAGACAGCCTACAGAATGAGGGGAGGGTCAAACATGTCTCAGACAGGAGTAATACCTAAACTATATAAGGAACTAACAAAAAAAGACTGCCCCCAATTTAAAAAAAAAAAAAAAGAACAATCAAGAAATGATCAAGTAAAATGAATAGAGACTTCTGAAGTGTCTCAATAAACATATAAAAGAATGCTTAACATTTCTGGTCATTAGAGAAATGCAAAGTTAAGATTTTATCTTATACCAGAATAAAATTACAGTCAGCAACAAGTCAAAGAAAAATAAAACCTTGCATTTCTGTGGTGAAAAAGAAACCCTCCTACATTGTCGGTGGGAATATAAACTAGTAAAGCCATTATAGAAATCAATACAGAGATTTCATAAAAGACTAAAATTAGAAATTGCATCTCACCCAGCTATTTCCCTTGTAAGTATCTTCCCAAAATGGCTAAAAATAGATTACAATGATACATGCATGCAAATGTTTATAGCAGCACAATTCATAATAGCTAAATCTTAGAAGCAGCCTGTATGTCCAATCATCAGAAGAATGGGTTAAAAAGGTGAAATCACAATATACTAGAATACTATTTATATATATAGAAGGTAGATATTTTTAGGAAAATTGATACAGTTGGGAAATACAATGTTGAATGAAATAAATCAGACACACAAACTTTAATACCATATTAGCTCTTAAGGTCCTGCCAAATAGCTCAGCACACTAAAGTGCCTTGGTTAGGCAGAGCACAGGGACCAAGGTTCAGTCATGGCACCACTTGCCCTGCCACCCCACCCCTGGTACGCTGATGCCACAAATGAGACATTCTGCCTAATAAACTTTACTCTGCCCTAAATTTTTTTGTTTGTTTTTGTGATGAAAGTCATAAAACCAGCAACCTGTCCTGTTTGTGGGACATATTCTCCAGAGCTTGATAAGCCAGAATCAGCCAGGACAATTGCTTTTATCTCTTGGCTTAAAAGCAGAGCTTTGTTCCTTTAATACTTCATGTAATAAGGAGAAAAGTCCAGTGAAAACAAGCTTCCTTCACAACATAGTAAAAACCCAAACAGGATCTGTATTATCTATATAGTAGCAAGTGAAGAAATGGGAAAATGAAGAAACTTCAGTCATTGCTAAGGAAAGGAAATTCCTGGTGACGTGTGATGCCTTTTATTTTTAAATTTAACTTTGTGAATTACCATGATGAGTAATGTTTTCACTGTAATTTCAAGAAACTGTAACAAATGGCAACAGTAGAAAGTCAAGTAGCCAACTCTGAAACACTTCCTTTTCAAATCAAAATATGTGTATACATGATTGGATACCTTTTTTCATTTGCTGTTAGCTGAGTTGTTATGAATTAAAATAAGACAGTGTTACAGAATCGTTCTTGTAAAATAGAATTTCTCTGTTCCAAAAAAATTTAATGAAAGGTAATAGATGTTTGCATTTAGCTGAAAATGCTAATTTGGATAACAAAATGTACTTTTTTTCTCCACATGTACTGATGGTACTGCCTTCATTTTTCTTTCTTGCCCAGGTCATGTATGGAATGTTGGTCTTTACATTAGTACTTCGATCTGTTTATATTGTAACGTGGTAAGTAGCTTGCATCCTCATCCATCAATACTATGATTAAAGTATATCTAGACTTTTAATAGTATGTTTTTAGCCTAACCTATAACTAACATACAAAGCCTAACTTCAACAAGGCTGGTTTTTTTTGTTTGTTTGTTTTGTTTTGTCTTTTTTGAGACAGGTTCTCGCTGTGCAGTTTAGGCTGGCCTTGAGCTCACTTCTGTAGCCCAGGCTGGTCTCAAACTCGCACTGATCCTCCTGCCTCAGCCTGTTAATAGGAATCCACAATGTGAGATTTATTATATTATATAAAACAGTCATTTTTCAGATACTTGTAGGCATCATGTGAAAAGAGAAGTTTCAAAATTTAAAATGTTTGAGAGCTGTGGAGCAGTCTAAGTGCCTGCCTAAGCAAGCACAAGGACCTAGTCTTGACCCCCAGTACCACAAGCAGTACTGGCCTTGGGGCTCTGAACTACATAGTGAGACCTTGTACCAAATACATTTTTAAAAATATTAAAACTTGAGAAAAGCTATGTATGATTGCAGTAATACACTCCTTTTGAACATATATAACTTTTACTAGGATATTATAGTTTAAACAATCCTACAGTTAAAATAAGTTATTATTCTTTTTGCAACTTCCAAGGTTTTTTGCATAATACCTCTCAAGGAAAGATACACTATCACAAAGAAATAGGGTTTCATGACACATCATTTAAGAAATGACCCTGGCTGGCTAGATATCTCAGCAGTCTTAAAGCACCTGCTTAGTCAAGCATAGGCAACCACAGGGACCATGGTTCAATCCCTGGCACCACATGCTACCCCAGCCCCCCTCCCAGAGCAGGCTGAGCCAGCCATAACCTAAATAAATAAAGTTTTTTTTTTTAAAATGACCCTAATCTTTCTTCAGAGTTCATGAAAATGAAATAACATTCATAAGAGTACCTTACAGAAGTCCTGGCTATACATAGTTCCTCACTAAGAAAGTAGTGTGGTTTGTTTGGTTGTTCTTTCTTTGGTTGATTTTCTTTTTAAAAAAACTTTTCATCTTGAGATATTTTTAGAAATGCATATATTTCCAATAAATAATAGAGATCTTCTGTACCCTTTACCAATTTTCTCCTATGGTTACATTTTACAGAACTATAGTATGATATCACAACCAGGATTTGACATTGATACAGTCAAGATACAAACATTTCCATCATTGTAAGGATCGCTGTGTTTATAGCCACACCTTCTTCTTTCCCACCTCACCCACCTACATTAACACTGCCATTTACTAATCTACCCTCCATTTTTATAATTGTAATTTCAAGAATGTTATATAAATGTAGCCATGTAGTCTATGACCTTTCAGATCATTTTTGAACTCAGCACAGTTCTCTGGAGCTTAATCCAGATTGGTGAATATATCAAGTTCATTAGTTTCTATTACTGTGTAGTATTTTTATGGTTTAGATGTGTCACAGTTTAACTGTTCACCTGTAGAGTGACATCTACATTATTTACAGTTCATAGCTATCATAAGTATAGCTGTTATAAACATCTGCCTCTTTTTTTTTTTTTCAGAATTTTTTATTTTATTTTATTTTATTTTATTTATTTTTTTTCTTGTTTCAGAACGTTTATTTGTTTATTCACTCATTTTTATGGCCGGCTCAGCCCGCCCCGAGGGCAGGGCTGGCGCAGCATGTGGTGCCGGGGATCGAACCGTGGTCCCTGAAGCCACCCAAGCTTTCCCAAGCAGGCGCTTTAGACCACTGAGCCGTCCCGCCGGGTCCATGCCTCTTTTTTGAATGTATGCAAATTTTAATTTTTCTGGAATTGCTAGGTAATGTGAAAATTGTATTGTTTTTTTTAGAATTTCTGGCCTTTTTCTAGAGTAGCTATACCATTTCTGTATTGCCACCAGGAATGTCTAGGTGATCCATTCTCTGCATGTTCATCAGCACTATTGTCATCTCTATTTTTTATTTCAGCAATTCTAAAACATGGGTATCACTATTCTATACATTGCATTTCCCTAGTGGTTAATTCTGTTAAGTGTACATTCATGTGCTTATTTACCATTAAAATATCCTCTTTGAAGCCTTGAGTTTGATTGCCAGTACAAAACAAAAATCCTGTTTTTTAAAATACCTAATTATGTCTTTGACCATTTCCTTTTTTTGTCACAAAAATAGTTAATAACATACTCTAATTTCTCTTCAGATTGTATAAATTTTTTGTCTTTTACAGAAGGCATTAATAAGGATAGTCTACAGGGTCTGTTAGTGATACTCTTGCTTCTTTCCTAATATTGGTGATGTGTTCTTTGTCTCATCAGCATTGTTAGATATTTCTCAAATTGTATTACTGTTTAAAAAACAAAATCTTTTTTTAGGGCTGGCAAGATAGCTCAGCAGACTAAGCACCTGCTTAGGCAAGTGCAGGGACGGGGGTTCAATCCCTAGCACCACATGCCACACAGCCTCAACTGCAGGCATGCTGAGCTAGCCACAGAGGCCAGGTGTGGTGGGGCAAGCCTATAATACAGCGCTGGAGAGGCTAAAATAGCAGGATCACTAGGAATCTGAGCTGCATAGTGAGACCCTGTGCCAAATACATGAAAAAAAGGAAGAACTTTTGCCAGGATTTGTGTCACATGCCTATAATCCTACCATGCCAGAGGCTATGGCAGAAGGATTGCTGTGTGTTCAAGGCCAGCATCTGGGATACATAGTGAGTTCAAATCAACTTCAACTACATAGTGAGAGCCTGGGTTAAAAACAAACAAATGAAAAAAAAGCAAAACAAAGCCCACAAATTTTGTTTGACTATTTTTTCATCTTTTCAGTTTCACTAATTCTTTATTTCCTTCCTATTGTTTGCGGTGGCCTTGTTTTGCTCTTCTGTTTCCAAGTTCTTAAGATAGAAGTTTATATTACTGATTTCAGATACATAGTATGGTTTCATTCCTTTTAAATTTGTTAAGGTTTACTTTTGTTTGTTTGTTTGTTGTCATTTTTTGTTTTTTGTTTTTGCGGTAGTAGGGATCGAACTCAGGACTTTACTCTTGCCAGGCAAGCACTTACACCACTGAGCTGTCTCCCCAGCATCAAGGTGTACTTTATGGACTAAGCTATAACAGAAATATTTATGCCAAACATATCTGGGCATATGTTCCATGCGTACTTGGAAAGAATTTGTATTTTGAGCCATATTCTACAAGGCTAAAGTTGATCAAAGTTAAGTGAGCCCACTCTAGGTGACTTAATGAGACCCTGCCTCAAAATGAAAAATGAAAAGGACTTGCTATGAAGGTGTGAAGGTCCTAGGTTCATACCCAATTATCACCAAAAAAAAAAAAAAGTAGCGTGCTTTTGTTCAGAGAAATTTCATATATATATATATATATATTTTTTTTTTTTTTTTTTTGTCTTTTTGAAACAGGGTCTCGCTATGCAGTTCAGGCTACCCTTGAGCTCACTTTTGTAGCTCGGGCTGGTCTTGAACTTGCACTGATCCTCCTGCCTCAGCCTCCTGAGTGCTGGGATTACAGGTGTGCGCCACCACGCCCAGCTCCTATAAATGTTAACTAGGTCTTGTTATTTAAAACATTGGCATTCCTCAAGACCATCCTCATGTTCAGTAAAAACTCAGGTTTAGTTCAAAACCATAAGGCTTAATGTTTGTGATTATCTAAAGATTTAACTGATATAGGATAGCTCAGGACACCAGGCATTCAAAGCGGTGTTCACTTTAAATCATACTAGCACAGTATGACCCAAAAGTGTCAGGTATACAAAATCTTTTACTGTACAAGATTTTTCAAGGAATCTGATGTTATCTCCCATGAGTTAGTCAAGGACCAATCTTTCCTCTGAAACATGCAGTATCTGTGCTCCCCAAGCCCACTGAGTTACCTCTTGAATGCACAGTGGTATTGTTGAGCTCCTCCGTATTGTTACTGATTTTCCTTACAGTTTCATCAGTCATCAAGAAGGGGATGTTGACGTCTCCAAAAATGATTTAAGATTTGTCTCCATCTTTCTATGAGTTTTTGTCTCCTCTGCAGCTCTGTTGTTTGGTGTATAGAATTGCTATACCTTTTTGGTGGATTGACTTTTTTTATCTTATGTCTCTATGTGTCTGGTAATTATCTTTGCTCATAATTTATCTTTAAGTCAGGAGGGAGAGGTTGGGGTGTACTCTGAAAGTCTGGGGCAAGAGGCTGTCAAGTTGACTTAGCAAAACTTGTCTCCCCAGCCCACCCTAGAAAAGAAGTGAGGATGTAATTCAGTGTGAAGGCCCTAGGTTCAGTCCCCAGTAGCACTAAATAAATAAATAGAGGTGGGGATGTAGCTCATTGCCATAGCAATGGGCTTAATTTCCAGTACCACCAAAAAAGAGAAAGTGAGAAATTAAAACACATTTCTTCTTCTGCCTTGCCACCACTATTTTTTCTATATCTCTACTTAATAATTATTTCAGTTAACATTGTTCATCATTTACTTGTGTATCTGCCCAACCACATTGTAAACTTTTTTCAGTCTTTGCTAACTAAAACCTAGTATCTCACTTATGCAAACTGTCAACTAGAAAAAATAACTTTTTGAGACAGGGTCTCACTATATTGTCTAAGCTAGCCTTAAACATCAACTAGAAATTTCAAAACCTGCTCTTTGTTTGTTTGTTGTTTTAGATGTGCCTGAGAAGACATTTAAAAATTCCTCCTGTAATAAAATACACAAATTCTAGATTTAAAAAGTTGGATAAATTAAAATGCAATTCTTTAACTGTCAAGTTGAACTCAAAGAAATACAAAGAAAATTCTAAGCTAGGCATAGTGAAGCGTATCTCTAATCCCAGCACTCTGGGAGGCTGAGACAGAAAGATGTACTATCAGTACCTAAAAGTTAGTATTTCCTGTGTCTCCTTTGCAGTTAAAGTTGCAGATAGCATTCTGGTTCAGCCAATCACCAGAACTCAAAGAAATATAAAGAAAATTCTAAGACAGGCATGGTGGAGCACATCTGTAATCCCTGAGATTTAAAAACCAAATTTAGCAAGTGAGAAGAGGTGGTTATATGTAAGACGTGCACTTATTGGTGTGGATCTACACTGGAGCAAACAAGTGTGATGGCAGCTACTTTTCTGTGATACTGGATACTGTAGTTGGCTCAAGGCTTCCTGATACTCTAGTTTCCTAATTATAACAAAGAAAAATATCATGGGGCAAGATTTGTATGCAGTTGTGTCTATGAGTCATTCCAGAAGAGGTTTTACTCATTTAGCATTTTTTGTTATGAGTGAAACTATCCAATTACTTTCTGCTTAAAAGAGAATTGTTTCTGTTACTGCAATTGAATCTTGGTTGATACAGAAAAATAAGCCTACTGGTTGCTGAAACCCGAAGTTCATGAATATCTAGAAATAAAAAACATTACTAACAAAGGATTAATAATTGATCTGCTGCAGAGTTAGCCACAACAATAGAACCCAAAACATACTGGACTATTACCTTCAAAATACTGAGAGAAATAACCATCAGTTCAGGATTCAATACCCAGATATATTTCATCAGCAGGGTGAAATAAAATTACTGAAAGAAAAACAAAAGTAGAGTTTGCCAATACAGTAATCCCACTTTATCCATATTTTTGTATCTGTAATCAAGCCTAATCGCAAACTTTTAAGTAGAACATTCCACAAATAAACAATTCAAAAGACTGGCCAGATAGCTGAATAGACTAAAGTACCTACTTAGGCAGGCACAGGGACCAGGGTTTGATCCTTGATCCCCGGCACCACACTGTGTGTTGGGCCCTACCCCTGAAGTGCACTGAGATAGGGATTAAGACTGAGCATGGTGGCATGTGCCTTAATCCCAGCCCTTTAGGAGGCTGAAAACAGGAGAATCACTATGAGTCCAATCTGTATAGTGAGACTCTGTAGACCCTGTACTAAAATACATAAAAAATAAGCAAACAATTCATATTTTAAATTCCATACCCCTCAGAGTAGCTTGATAAAGTCATTTAGAATCTCACTTCATCTCACCTTGGATGTGAATTTTCCTTTTGTCCAGCAAATCCATACTACACATATTATCTTCCTTTTTGTCACATAGTAACAGTCTTACCGCAGTTACCAGTTCAGTTGTCACATATGTGTTTGTGTTTAAGTAATCCTTATTTAATGATGGCTCCAAAGTATAAGAGGAGAGTTGCTGGCATTTTGGATATGCCAAAGGAAAAAAACAAAACAAACAACAACAACAAAAAATAACTAACTGCTTTCATCAAGTAAAAAAAAAAAAAAAAAAAAAAAAAAATATATATATATATATATATATATATATATATATGTATATATTCTCAACTTAATAAAAAATATATGCTAAGATCTATGGTAAGAATGAGTTTTCCATCTGTTAATTGTTTTTTTTTGTTTTTGTTTTTGGTTTTTTTTTTGTCTTTTTGAGACAGGGTCTTGCTATGCAGTTGAGGCTGGCCTTGAGCTCACTTTTGTAGCCCAGGCTGGTCTCGAACTCGCACGAGTCCTCCTGCCTCAGCCTCCCGAGTGCTGGGATTACAGGCGTGAGCCACCACGCCTGGCGTCCATCTGTTAATTGTAACAGGAAAATTATGCCTAATTATGTATTCATAGGGTAGTATACATAGTGTACAGTTTGGTTCTTTTAAATACTTAGGACACTAGCTGGAAGTCTTGGAATATGCCCCATGCAGATTGAGGGGACTAATGTGTACCTCACTAAAAGACCTTTTTTAAACTAACGGCCTTCTAGAAGATATTATTTAAGAGTACATGTTGGTTACTTTTCTCGTATTGCTGAGAAAAATACCCAGTGCCCAAAATTAAGGAAGGAAAGGCTTATTTAGCTCACAGTTTGCAGAGGTTTCAGTTCATAGTCAGCTGGCTCCAAGGTAGGATGGTGTGGCACAGAGGCAACAGTTCATTGTGGCAGAAGAAATGCCGGGGATGTAGCTCAGCAGCATAAGTGTCTGCCTGGCAAGTGCAAGGTCCAGAGTTCAAGCCCTAATACCAAAACAGCAAATAAACAAACCAGACACATAGTGCCAGAAGACAGCAAAAGTAACAGAGCCAGAAAGGTGGCAGCCTCTTTTCCACTCTTATATTGTATGCAGGCCCTTCTCCCTGGATTGGGTCTCTTACACTCACAGCATCTCTGGGCCCTCCTTGTATAGGCTCAGGATACTTATAGAGTGAGGACTCTAGCCTACTGCTGAGTCACTTAAATTTCTAAACTTTCCAAGTTGACACAATGTATCAGCCATTATAAGTAACAAGAGCTCAGATACAAGAAAAAAAAAAAAAAAAAACAGAAGGAAGAAAAAGTGATGAATGAGAATATTTGAACAAAATATTGTGACTGTTTACATAGTAATATGTAATTGGAAAGACAAAAATACATACAATGGAACTAAAATAGTAGGCAAAATAGCATGCAAGATGGAAGAGAGTGACCAAAGTTTTCTTTAAAGTTCTTACTGTCTAATGTTTACATGTGCATTTTCAGTAACCACTGAAACTCAGTAAAAAGTGAGTCCAAAACAAAATTGGAGTATAAATTTTGATAATAAATGAAATTTTAAGACATTATTTAAAGCAAATATGTTCTTCTATATCAGTAATAAAATTTTTAATGTATAAGAAGTTGACAGAATTATAAAGACAGATAATTCTCCTTTATGCAGAGATTTTTTTTAACTCAGTAACAAAAAAATTCAGTGACTCAGACAAAAAGTAAATAAAAATGAATAAGGATATACATGAAATTTGGGTAGCTCAATAACCAAATGATCTAATATACTCAACAATTAAAGAACACATAATGAGCCAGGTGCATTGATACACCTGCAATCTCAGCTAATTGGGAAGCTGAGGCAGGATTACCATTTCAAGGCCCATCTGGGCAAGACACTGAAAATAAAATGAAAATCAGTGTATTAGTCAGGGCTGACTGTATATAATGTGCACAAGGTAGGCTTGCAGTGATTGCCTACAGGATTGGATATGGAAGAATGCAGAAGGGCTATCTATACGCTGGAGACCTGAATGATCCAGTCAGAGGTGGAAGACCTGGTGCTACCTACAGAGTCTTCTTGGTAGCCAAAAGGTCTGCATTGGAAGGCAAAAGAGTTTGAGATGGAAATCTGAAGGGTCTGGAAATGGTACCAAAGACTCCTTCAACGAAATGAAAGTGATACTTCCCTCTTATGTTCATTTTTTATTCCATTCAGGCAGCGAGCCTATTGGCTGGTACCACTCATGCCCAGGCTGGGTCTTCTGTCTCCATTAAATCTATTCAGCTACACTGAAAACTATGTTAATCCCATCATTTGGGTGTTTGGGTGTTATTTACAAAAGTTGATAGAAAAGTTAACTATCACAGTCAATATCTTCTCAAGCATTAAGTACTATTAAATACACCAGATATTAGCTTTAGAACAAACTCAATAAACTTTATTTTTTTTTCTTTTTTTTTTTTTGAGACAGGGTCTCGTTATGCAGTTCAGGCTGGC
Organism: Myocastor coypus; assembly: GCA_004027025.1. Lineage (NCBI taxonomy): Eukaryota > Metazoa > Chordata > Mammalia > Rodentia > Myocastoridae > Myocastor > Myocastor coypus. Next base: position 4,951 of record PVJA010013628.1, on the reverse strand, counting down.
CTTGAGCTCACTTTCGTAGCCCAGGCTGGTCTCGAACTCACACCGATCCTCCTGCCTCAGCCTCCCGAGTGCTGGGATTACAGGCGTGCGCCACCACGCCCGGCTTCAATAAACTTTAAATAATTGGTGTCAAGTACAACATTCTCTGGGGTGCAAGGTAATTAACTTTCATAAACTAGAATTCATCACGGCCCCTGCATTTGAAAGTTTAAAACCACACAGCTAACTAGGTTCAGTGACATACACTGACGTTTCAGCCACTGGAAGGACAGGGGCAAAGGAATCATTGTATCGAAGTAGTTCAGGCCAGTCTAGGCAACATAGCCAGACTTTGTCTCAAACAAGCAAAAACAAAAAACTACCACATGGGTGAATATATAAGAAGTTAAAAAAGGAGAGGCTGGCAAGATAGCTTAGTGGACTAAAGTGCCTGCCTAGGCATGCTTAGGCAAGTGCAGGGACCTGGGTTCAGTCCCAGCACCACATGCCACCCACACCAGCACCACTTCCAGGGCAGGCTAAGCTGTCCAGAGTCTGGGCATAGTGGCATACCCCTGTAATCCCCCCCTCAAAAAAAAAAAATTAAGTGGCCAAGAACAATAGAAAAATAAAAATTGATAAATTGAACTTCATCAGAATTACCAACTTTGAAAAAAAAAAAAGTCACCAACTTTAGCTAGGCCCAAAGGCAAGCACTCGGTAGTTCCAGCTAGCCACACAACTGGGAAAGGAAGAAGAGTGGCTTGAAAACAAAGAAGGCAACACCTCATTTCAAAAAAATAAAAAACAATGCAAAATTTTGTTCAAGACACTTTCAGAAAATTAAGGGCAACCTCAGGCATAGGGAATATATCTGCAAAATGTGCACCCAACAAAGGACTTACATCCAGAATATATAACGAACTTCAAAGAAGAAGTACAGATGACAAACAAGTACATGAAAGCCTGATCAATAATAGGAATCATTAGGGAAATGTCTATTAAAAACAGTTTTAAAAAAAACAGTGGTGCTACACATCTGAAATCCCAGCACTCAGGAGGCTGAGGCGGAAAGATCATTGCGAGTTTGAAACTAGCCTGGGGTGCAAAGTGAGCTCAAGGCCAGGCTGAACTGCACAGCCAGCCCCTGTCTTAGGAAAACAAAACACTGCTACAGTGGTAGAATACCACTGCTAGAACAACAGAAGTGAAAATGACACAAGTGTTAATGAAGATGTGAAAAAACTGGAACATTCATGAATGGCTAATAGAAAACTAAATTGGTGCTGATGCTTAGAAAAGCATGTAGGAGGGCTGGGGCTCTTCCCTACAACATACAAAGCAATGAATAAATCTTGGGGTTCCACCTCTGGGACCACAAAAAAGGGGAAAAACCTGACATTATATTAAAAAGTCAGATATTCATGTGCCATACCTTCCAGCTACTCTTCTGTTTACCCCAGAGAAATGAAAGCATATTTCTATACAAGGTCTTAATTGTCAATGTTCATAGCTTCTTATTTGTAAATGGTTAAAAACTAGAAACAAAAATTTCACCAACATTTGTTTTTTGTTTGTTTTAATTTTGAGACAGGGTTTTGCTATGTAGCCAGGTTCCTTGAACTCACTGTGTAGCCAAGGTAGCCTCAAACTCACAGCAGTCCTTCTGCCTTCACCTCCCAAGTGCTGAGGTTACAGGCATATGCCACCATAGTTGGTTCCACCAGCATCTGGACAAAAAAAACAAATTATGTGACATCCATACAATGCATTGTTACTCAGCAATAAAGTGGAATGAAGCACTGATACACAGATCACATGGGTGCATTCAAAACAGCAAGTGAAGGAAGCCATACAATAAAAGTCTTTAAGTGGTATAGTTCCCTTTTAAAAATAATATAAACTAAACTTTTGGAGGTGATAACCATCTTGATTGTGGGGTAGTTTCATGTGTATGTGCAGACATTCATCAGATGTATACTTTAAATATACAGTATTCAATTTACCTCATGGACGCTATAAAAAATAAGCTGCCCTAACGTTTTTTTTTTTTTTTTTTTTTTTTTTTCTTAAGCAGTAATTGAACTCAGGATCTGCATTTGCCAGGCAGGCACTTTGTTGCTGAGCTATGTCCCTGGCCCCTACCATTACTATTTTGACTAACTCTTTCATGCTTTAGTTTCTCTAACAATGAAGTGAAAAGAAAAAAAAAAAAAAAAAAACTTGGCTCAAAGATTTAGTCAGGGAGAGATATGTGTTTGAATACTTCATCCAAGTAGTATTTCATATTATTCTACCTTTGTAAGGCCTTATTTTTCTGCAAACCATTTATAACCAGTTGTGTATCTATTTACTCTGTACCTCCCCCAACTATATTATAAGTTCACTGAGTGAGAGTCATGATCTTCACTGTTAACTAACAACCTTAGAACAATGCATAGTACATAGTAAACACTTAATACATATTATTCAGGGATTCAGTCCCTGTCAATTTAATCAACCATTCTCCTATCTCTTCCATGGCATGGAACAAGTTCTTGGGTGCTTATGAATTAACTTCTGGATATACGTAGTGAAGTTTTTGTGACTCTTTTTCAGTACCTTTTAATAACTAAAAATATTCAGCAGATACACAGACGAGAGGTTGAGGCAGGAGTGTCACTTGAGCCCAAGAGTGCAAGGCCAGACTGGGCCAATATAGGAAGACCCTGTTTCTACAAAGAGTGTGTGTGTGTGTGTGTGTGTGTACATGTACATTACAGAATTTAATAAGATTTTCTCTTAATGCTAATAGAATACCTTTCCTTCTTATGAGAGTGATGACTTTGAGTTCAGATCATGATATAACTTGGAAAGTTTTCATTTTGCCTTTGTTTTTTCTACACAGGGTTTATCCATGGCTTAGAGGACTAGGTTATACATCCTTGGGTATATTTTTGTTGGGATTTTTATTATGGAACATAGATAACATCTTTTGTGATTCACTGAGGTAAGACATATTTTTATTTCTTGAGAAATATTCTTGGAAGCATTTATTAAATACAATTTCATAAACATAGAAATATCAATGCTCTAAAATGAATTTTTGTAGTGTTGACATTTAAAAAGTAGATAAACACAGTAAAGTTTAATTCTAAAATAGTCTATTTAAGTTACCTAAAAGTTTGGACCTGAGAGTATTTCATTACTTCTTAAGGCTTTGGTCTTTTGTGTGTATGCATCATAAAATTGTATGCTAGTCTTATTTTGATCACTTCTTTCATACATGTTAAATCTACTTTATTGTGTAAATAAAAATTATTTGTAAAAATAATGACTTGTATCAAGCATATGAAATGCATGTACATAAATTCTCATTTTGGTATGGTTAATGTTCTTTCCTAAGAAAGATCAGTGTTCCTTTTACTGTCTTATCAGCAATTGTATATTGAAAAGTTTGAACCTTTAACTTAGGGCCCTGGACTTTTGTCAGTAACATACTATCATTTCTGACCTCAACTTTCCTATTAAGTAGATTAAATTAAAGGGTCATTGCTACTCAAGAGCCTGTGACCTACGAATTGCTGTGTAAACGTGGAGAACAGAGGGATATACAGAATAGCACCCCAGGATGGTGCTGAATCATCAAATTCAGATTGGGGAAATCTATATCCATGTCCCAGTGAGGGGCAGAGTGAGGAGTGGAGCAGGATATGTGGATAAGTATAAGAGAATATTAACTAAGTGGAATGTATTAGCCTTTTTTGAATCCTGATTCAAATGAATTAACTATAAAAAACAAAAATAGGGCCTGCTGTGCTGCCCTCACCGCCGGGGCATGCTGATAGGACAATTGACACTGAGCGTGGTTCCATGTACCTAGTAATTCCAGCTCTTGGGAGACTGAAAATAGGCAGATCACAGTGAGTGTGATCTAGTAGTGAGACCCTGTAGAACCTGTAGACCCTTCCCTAAAAATACCAAAAAATAAATAAATAAATAAATAAATAAATAAATAAAAATAAAGACTCTAGGCAATAAAGTAAATACTGGTGATATTAAAACATTATTTTTGGTAATATTAAAAGATTATTATTTAGGTTCTGTGAAAATGGTATTGTAGCTATATGGTCATACTTTATTTTTTTATTTACTTTTAGCTTTATAATTTCCTTTTTTCTCATTAATTGAAAATCAGTTATATAGCATATTAAAAATTGTAGACAAATATTAAAATCTGAAAGATGTAAGATGTAGACAGAATGAATTTTAGAGAAATATTTCTGAAATGAATACATAGCATGAGATTAGTAATAGATGGCACATTGTAAATAAATTATTTACAAACTTAAATGAATAGGAGGCTGGGGAGATAGCTCTGTGGCACAAGTGCCTGCCTGGCAAGTACAAGTTTGTGAGTTCAAACCCTGGTCCTGCAAAAAAAAAAAAGATTGAATGAGTATCACGTCTAAAATAAAAATGAAGAAAGAATTTATAGATCAATCATATAATGGTTCACTCTGTGCCAAAATCAAGAAACTTATATTCATATAATTAGAATTCTCAAAGTAGAAAGGGGTAGGCAATAAATATTTAAAGATTTAATGTTTCTGAATTTAGTTGAAATTATTGGGGCCAGCGAGATGGCTCAGTGGTCTAAAGTGCCTGCTTAGACAAGCTTAGGCAACCACAGGGCCCTTGGTTTGATGCCTGGCACCACATACTGTGCCAGCCCCACCCCCAGGACTGGCTGAGCTGGCCATAATATAAAAAAAAGAAGGAAGAAGAAAAAGAAATTATAGCACTACATTTCCAAAAAGAATGAACCTTTGCACAAGAAATTTGAATAAAATCATACCAAGATACACAAAAATGAAATTGTCCAAAACTGATTGCAAAGTAAAAAATCATTAAAGCATATACATTTTAAAAATAGCTATAAAAGAACAAAGTCAAATAGCACCTTTTTTCTTTTTTTTTTTTTTTTTTTTTG
>PVJA010013627.1:0-49027 GCA_004027025.1 Myocastor coypus | reverse complement strand
GCATCTATATCATCACACTGTGAGCACAGTGGAAATCATAGATTAAATGGTCAAACACCCAATACTAGTGATAGGCAGAAAACAGCTGAATGGCAAACATGATTCTCTTCATTCTCTTCAGGTGAGAATTTTCTCTTTCTTTCTTTCATTCTTTTTTTTTTTTTTTTTTTTTTTTTTTTTTTTTTTTTTTTTTTTTTTTTTTTTTGTATTCTAGGGAAGGGTCTACAAGGTGTTGAGGGTCACACTATTATGTCAGACTCATAGTGATCTGCCTGTTTACAACCTCCCAAGAGCTGGGATTCCAGGCACATGCCACCATGCCCAGTCTTTGACTCTCTTCAGATGAAATAAAATTTTTGTAAGTTTCACATATATACAAAGCAGTTTTAAACCTGATGTTTAAATTATTATATGTTACTATATTTAAAATTGGCTGTCAGTAGATTTCTATTCAGTCTCTGTGGCATTTAACAGTTGTGTATTACTTTGCAATTCATTTCATTTCCCAGGGATGGATATATATATTGTATTTAGTACAGGTTCTACAGGGTCTCACTACACAGATCATAATCATAGTGATCCTTCTGTGTTCAGGCTCCCAGGTGCTGGGATAATATGTGTGCACCACCATGCCCAGTCTCATACCCTGTCTTAGTGGACCCTGAGGGCAGGGTCAGCCAGCACAATAAGGGTACCATATTTTTTGAAGTGGAAATATATTAATACCCATCCCACTTATTCTTCAGAACACTGGGGGAAGGGGTTAAATGATTTAACAAGGGATAGCTTGCAACTACTGATACCAGAAGCAAGTCATGATTAAGTTGCATTTTTTAAAAACTCACCCACTTTTGTTTCTTTGAAAAAAAATTCTACTTATCTTGAAGGTGCTTCAGAGCCAGTAAAAATCAGATACTTCTAATATAATTACATATATAGACAAATTGGATGCACACTTACTCATTTTGGAAAAATAATAGAGGTCATCATAAATTTCTTGGGTGAGGGCTGATGAGATAGTTCAGTGGACTAAGCACCTGCTTAGGCAAGCTGAGGGACCTGGGTTCAACCCCCAGCACGTGCCACACCACCAGCCCCAAGCCCAGGTGTGCTGAGCTGGCCACTGAGACAGGGTGTGGTGGTACACACCTGAAATCCCAGCTCTGAGGAGGTTGAAAACAGGAGGATCACTATAAGTCCAAGCTGTGTAGTGAGATTCTGCATAAAATACATAAAATTTCTTGGGTGAAAGAGAAACAAAATGAGAATAGAATAGAATAAAATGGAATAGAATGCAATAGAATCGAATAGAATAACAGCAGAGCAAAGTAGAGCAGAGGCATAAATCAGTGCCAAAGCACTGGCTTCAGTACTCAGTAATAAGGGATAAAAGGTTTGTGCTGCAAGCAGTAAAGCATATAGGATGTAGAATGAGGCGTGTTGGGTAAGCCACCCAGGCAGGTATTGCAGAAACTTGGTCTGCAAGTAAGAATCCATAGCCTAAAATGTTAGCACAGTAGAGATGAACAATAGATATTATAGGAATACAGTTACCAGATAAAAATGATACCCAAATAAATTTCAATTTTCTACACATACCCAATAAATTGTTAGCATGACTATACACTAAATATTGTCAACAAGAATATTCAAACTATGCCTGTAATCCCAGCACTTGGGAGGCTGAAAACAGGAGGATCACTATGAGCCCGACCTACATAATGGGACCCTATATACCCTGTATACCATGTACTAAATACAAAACGAAAAGAATACTTACACTAAAACATTACTTTTGGGTTATCTGAAATTCATGTGTTACTGGGCATTCTTGTGTTTTTATTCACTAAATCTGGCAGCTCTAGAGAGAAACTAGTAAACTCACATTTCCATCTCCACATTTCTCTCAAGCAGATTCTGAAACAAAAAATGTGTGTAATATGATCAATTTGAAATGAAAGAAAAACACTACTATTCTGTCTTTGGGGAGGATTCTGAAAAGATTAGTGTCTTAGTTACTTTTCACTCGTTGGGAGGACTAATACCTGACAATCAAAATGAAGGCAGGAAAGGTTTCTTTAGCTCAGAGTTACTGGAGGTTTTAGTCCATATTTGGCTGGCTCAAGCCTGAGTGGAACAGGGAAGAGAGTATCCAGTTCATGGCAGTGGAACACCAACAATCTTAACAGAGGCAACCGACCAACCAGGGCACCAGAGAGCAACAGTGTGAGTCTGTCTCTCTTTATATTACATCAGGCTCTCTGCGTTAGCCTATCCTCCTCAGGCCACACCTATAATTCCCAGCAGTACTCAGACCCATAATCTCATCAGTACTAAAACATATAATCTCAGGGATCATGAGGCAAGTCTCAAACTCTAGAAGTCCCCATCCCACGACTGCATGAGGATTTGAGGGGACAACTAGACATAAACCGTATCATTTAATAAAATGTCAAAAATGTTTATGGACTCATCTATTTAATTTTCAGCTGAGGCATGAACAGAACTATTAATGTGTCTCATTTCTTTTTTTTGTTTGTTTGTTTTTATTTTAGATTTCTTCCTTTTTTCCAGTTTGGGATTGCACACAAGCACCCTGCCAAATATTCTGTTCTTAATATAGGTTTGGCACCTCACAAATGAAACGAATGTATATCTGTGTGTACATGCACACACTTAAGATATAGGTTAATTGGAAAAGGAACCAATGGCCCAGAGTACCCACTAGAGAGACTGAATAGGCAAGATGTGTTGTATTATCCACAATTACATAGACTGTCATCCTACCCCCTATGTGCAGGAGCACACACATGTGAACATATTAGTGCCAGTACAGGCATTTTCTTCTAAGTAGTCCATGTAGCCTAAGCCTATGGCTTTACTTGTTTGGATACTGTGTGTATACGGAGAGAGGAAGGAAGGCTCAGACTGTGAGTCCTCTTTCAATGGAGACATAAGGACACTGGAAGGGTTCAAAGAAAGGGATCCATCTGAAGTATTAATGCAAACCTACCAGATCAAGAAAGAGATTTGGTGGGTGAGTCTCCATTAGAAAATGTTAGACCTATGGAAGTTTCCCTGAAGAGATAAAAAAGGAAAATCTAAAGTAGGGTGACAGATCATTAACCCTTGTCTCTGCTCCTTTATAATTCCTGTCTGAAATATAGATGAAGATTTGGTAAGACTTGAATACTGACTGAATTCTTAGTCATAATAGAGAAACTTGAAAATGTATCTGTAGCCTTCTTCCCTTTTTAACTCCTTGAAGTGCAATGGGTGTATTAAAAATGTCACTTACTGACTTTAAATGGGGGAAGGAATCATTAAGGCAGCATTTATATGTATTTGACTTTCATAGGGAAAGCATACAAATAAAAGTGCTAGACACTTCTCCCTATGTAAGAAAAAATAGTTCCTCATAACAAACCATTATATTCTCTCCCAGCGAAAACTAACTTACAATTGTAAGTAAAATTGGCTCAAATTAATGAAAATCTGTTACCACATCACAACTAAAGCTCTGAAAAGCCCAAGATATTTAACAGAAACACGAAAAAGACATTGACTATAGCTTTGCAAATTAGAACATTAAAACAATGAAAATGTCTTGCAAATGAATCAGATGGGCTCAGTTAATTTCAGGTTACTTCCTGTCTGTAAAGTATACTGAAAAATCTATATATTAAGCAAGCATTGATAATATCAACACAAATGAAGTAGCTCTGCTTTTTTCCCCCCAATTTCAATTCTAATATTCCTTTGCCCCTACACCTACTATTTTCCTGTTCTTGAACTCTGAGAAGTAGCACACAACTCAATTTTTGTCACTTTTTTTCTTTATCAGGATTCATGGAAAGAATTACTGGGCATTGCTTTCTAATCCTCCCAAAATTGACACCTCTCAAGCAGATCCAGAAGCTATCTGAAAGCAGATTCCTAACATAAAATCAAAATTATCTGGGGAGTTTGTTAATATACTGGAATCTTTCCCAGATGCAATGATTCAGTAAGTCTCGTGACAGATTTGGGGACATGAAGTACCTCAGTGATTTGAAGAGATGGTCCACAGGTCCTTCTTTAAGAAACACTGTTTTAGAATACCTGGAATAATCTTCAGTGTCTACATACCAACAAGAAGTGGGAGGGAGGTAAGTTTCAACTTTTCCATAATGTCTGTAACAAGGTTGATAGAAAAATATACGAGCACATAGGACACAGCTTTCATGACCATGACCTCCCGGAGTATATAGTTTACTCATAATCTGTCTTGCTTACTTTTCTCTTTGTTGGAACAAAATACCTGATCCCCAAATTTAAAGGCTGATTTTAGCTTACAGGTGTAGAGGTCCAGTTCATAGTTGGGTGGCTGCTAGGGCAGCATAGCCAAGAAGTTTCACAGATGAGAAACAGTTACTTCGTGTGGCAGGGCAGGCAGAAAACAGCAAACCAGCAGGAGCAGTAAAGCTGCCTTTCCTCCCCCCCTTACTACTCGATCCAGGTTCTAAGCCTCCTGACTGACTGGGGCTTCCTTGATCCACCCCTTAATCCCAGGATCGCACCCTTTATCCACCTTCACACACAGAATGCCAGTCACCTTTGAAACTTCCCACCCTATGACTACATAAGGCTTTGAGAGATGTCTAGATACAAGCTATAGCATAATCCACATAACACAGGAAACTCAACTACAATTGTCAGTTTTATCCTAAAATAAATGAAGTTCATCATGAATTCAGGCACTGTAAGGTTCCAAATTGTTTCCTGAGTCATCAGGAAGTCATCAGTCATCATGATTAAGCTCCTCATAGTTTTAGTTCCATGAATATTTTATTGTAGTATTTAGAAAGTAGTTATCTTAAAATCTGAACTTGATGTTAGATAACTGGAATATTCTATTTATGAAGCTATCACTTTAATCATTCCAGATAAATAGGAACTTACAATATAAATCTCTTAATGACTATGATCATAGCATACATCAAAAATTACAGTAACATACTTCTCTTAACCTAGTGAAATCAGTATATTTTACTGAGCATTTTGATTATACATGCAACATTTCTTCCACCAATATCTGTATATGATACAGGTTTGTTTTTAAACTCAGAAGTGCTTAAAATATAGAGTTAATATTGAAGGAAAAAAGTAATTTGGATTTTTCTATGTTGTTATCATATAGAAAAAAAAGGAAAATGATAACTGTTTACATAATTAGCCTGAGGGACTAGGGAGATAGCTCAGTAGAATAAGCACTTGCCTGGCAAGCACGAGGGGCTGGGTTCAATCCCTGGTTCCACCAAAAAGAAAAAATAAAGTATGTTACATAATTAGACAGAATATGAGAAAATGTAATTTTTTAAAATGTGATTTAATTTTGATACTGAAACGTGAAATATGTAGAATTTATAATGAATAAATAACAATGAGCAGCTAATCAAAAATGCTTCTTGACTAAGAATAGGACTCAACAATTCATATGACAACTTAGAGAAAAAACCACTTCTTGTTCACTGCCTGCCTCTCATTTCCACTGCTTCCTGTTTTGGTTCAGGAATATCCACCATACAATTAGGGCACATTTAGTGTGTGGAATGAATTCTTAAGACTCCTATGATTAAAAGATTATACCAGTTTCAATAAATGTTTAGAGACATTAAGGAATATTTTAATAACAGATCTGACTGTAGACATTTTCAAGATACGATGCTGTTATGGTTTGTGTCTAGATATTCCCCCCAAACCTCATGCAGTAATGGGGGAATGGGGAAGGCTCATTTTTGGATGTAGCTGAATCTAGAGTTTGTGACTTTCTCCTAGCACAATGCTGAGACTAGCAGTCCTAGGATTAAGGCTGGGTGGCTACTGAATCACTCTAGTGGACTGGCTCTGCCCTAATCCCAGCAGTCGAGATTAAAGGGGCAGAGAGAGACTTGCTTCCCCTTCTTGCTCCTTTTGCTGTCTTCTGCCACCAGGAACTGTTGCCCCTCTTCCGCACCACCCTGCCATGGAGCCAGCTGATTATGGACTGAACTCTCTACAAACTTGAGCTAAATAAACCTTCCCTCCCTTAAGTTCGGGTGTTGGACATTTTGCCTTAGCAACAAGAAAAGTAATTAAGGCAGATTATTTTCCACTGGAACCTACTTTTGTCCATTCCAGTCAGGCTGATATCACTGTCATAACTGACACCACCCTATTCTTAGTGATGTAACTGAATATTATTCATACTAAGAAAAATAAGTTTACATTTTGTCTTTTGCCTTTTTTGAAATGATGAATATAAAAGGAAGATATTGTAGACATAATAGTTGGAGAAAATTAACAATGAAATGAATAATTTAGGAGAGATGAAAGACAAAGTATAAAAAGTCAAATAAAAAAGAACACCTTAAGCTAAAAAAAAAGTTAATAGTAAAGAACAGCAAATTTTCAAAATAAAGGATATCAAATACCTAATCATTCAAACTGTGCTTAGTAAGGATGGACCAGCAAATCAACCACTGGCAGGAAGTTCACTGTAGATTTCTGATAATTATCTCTGATCAGATTTAGTAACTCTCCTCCTACTTTGTGAAGAACTACATTTGCATATACTGAATCTTGAGATACTTTTACAAATTAAGATTGTTATTTATTTCATTTTTGTGATGAATTATATTAATTTTATGTCCAACTAATCACGTATTCTGTAACCAGTCTTTTGGGCTTGATTTTTTTATGGTGCCAGGGATCAACTCAGGGCTTAACATGTTAAAATTTATTCTTCTATTTTTTTTCAGACAGGGTCTCATTTTGTAGTGCAGGCTTAAATGTGTTGATATAGCCCAGGCTGGCCTCAAATTCATGAATCTCCTACCTCAGCTTCCTGCGCGTTGGGATTATAAATGTGCACCACCACAATAGGCTTTAAGTTCTACCATTGAGATATAGTCCCAGTCCCATGAAATGTAATGCATAACATATATTGCTAGATTTGTTTGCTGACCAATTTGGTTTGTTTGGGATTTTATACATCTATTCAGAAGACTGATCTGTGAAATTTTCCTTTCTGTCTAGCATATGCTTTAAAGTTATGCTAGTCTAGAATATATACCCCCTTCTACTTGTTATAATAGGAAATGTGAAGGACTAAAGAGGTGATATATTTTCAAAGGTCTTAAGTATGAGCACTATTAAGGATGACCACAGTAAATAGGAAAAGGATATTTTAAAAAAATTACCACATAGTTAATCTTGAAAATAAGGGTGACACTATGCAGCAGGAATTTTACATTATTTCACTTAATTCCATCAACAGCACAATCACTAAAAGGAATTGTGTCACTGGACTAAATTGTCTACAATTACGTAATCAAGACTGAACTATATCAAGGCTGAAATTTGTACACAGTTCTGACTCCAGGGGCTATGCTCTAAGCCACTCCTATTTTTTCATTTTTAGTATTGACTTTTTAAAAAACTTTATTCATCTTTATGTTATGGCTGGCTCAGCCTGCTCTAGGGCTGGGGCTGGCACAGCATGTGGTGCTGAGGATTGAACCACAAACCACGGCCCCTGTAGTTAGCTAAGCAGGCACTTTAGACCACTGAGCCATCTCACTGGCCCCTAAGCCACTCTTCTTACCTCTTTCTCCAAGCACAAATGTGGGTGATTGGGAGGACTTTTCACATACCTGCTAACTGTAAGAACTCATAAGTATACAGCCAAAATAAGCATAGGCCTTTTCCAAAAAAACTAAAATTATAAAAAGTAAATGTCTAAGCTTCATTATGAAAGCTGGTAGTGATTCAAAATATATTAGCAGAGGGCATCAAATTTTAAAATCAGAGTGAAGACAACTATAGGGATCTAATTAAAATAAACTTAAATATTTGTAGCAAACATATACAAGAAAACTTTGTAAAATCAATGTATAATCCAACAGAGTGGTCTCTGCTAAATTTTGCTAATTTTGCAATATTTTGTTCAATGTATGTATAAAACATACTCCAGCCATTGTAGGCACATGGTTTTTCACATTTTTAACTGTTATTGAAATATATTTTAGCATCAGTGATGTCTTAAAGTTGTCAAATTACAAAAACAAATCATGTGAATTAAGGTCCATTTCTGACAAAACACTGATGATTGTTTCTTCCTGGAGGAAACTACTAGCAAGAGTCTTTAATTCTTTGACGCTTTTTGTCATGTTTTTCTTAGATGTCAAGTATTACAGAGGTTCTATTAATCACATTTTAAATATTCTTGAGGCATTATTTTGATGATTTCCCAGAATTTCATGATAATCTATTATTCCCATAATTATAGCTTTAGGTTGCTTCCAGTTTCATCACAATAGAAATACAGCTGTGATGACATCATTCCCCCACATCCTCATGTCATCTGATCACTTCTGAATAATTCCTAAACCAAGTCAAATAGTGTAGATGTTAAAGCATTTCTGTTGTGAATTAACCAAATGATCTGCACAAATGTTCATATTACACAACCAAGAGTTTTCAAAAGGACTCGCTTTTTTCATGTAAGTGAAGTTTATCAAACTCTACATACAAAACACACTCATTCATTTATGCTTATTTTCATAACAGAATGTTTTGTGTCTATGGCCATCGCTGCTCATTTGTGAATCAAAACTTGATGTCATTCATTTCTCTTTGGACTATTTCTCCTCTCATCTTGCAATATCTTAGTGTTCAATTTTTAAAAGAATGTTATTGCTACTAATATTTTTCCACTTCCTTATCATCTTAACTCATTCTTAGAATTTTTCACTACAACTAAGCATGTAATATTTTTCTTTCTGGTTTGTTTCTGTACATATTAAATGGTGTTCTCTGATTTTGTTTTTAGCTGTTTCATGATAAGTTCTCAACTTTTCATTCCTCCTGAAAGTTACCTGGATATATGCACAAGAATATTAACAAAAGTTTCAAAAGATAGAAGCTAATAAAGATATAGTAATGATATAACACGTAACATGAAGACAGAATTAGAATGAACTCAAAAGAGGTAGAAAAAAATGTGATCTGCCCCCTCATCCATTCTTTGCTAGAACTTGCTATTTTGGTTCCTCAACCAAATGACTGCATAATGATATTATTTGCACTCTCATTGTTCTAAGCTAATTGCTTAGAATAGTAGTTCCAAATTTTTTTTTATAAAAGGACTTTCTTAGCACTCAAAAACATAATAATGGAGGAGGAAGCTATTCTCATACAGCACAAGCAACTAGGCCTTGCACTCATCCACCCCAAGCCTGGCCACCACTCTAACAGCTGTAACCTCTGTCACCCATTCATGACATCCATTGGAAGGCTCCAGAATTGCTGTGTTACATACCCTATTCCTCTGACAGAATTCCTTTTTATTTTATAAAGTAAAAACAAAAACAAAAGCCAAGACAAATAGCCAAAACAAAGAAACAGTAACATACGATACATATGGTACAGATTTTCAAAACGAGAATAGCAAAACAAAACAAAAAAATGAGAATAGCAAAGTAACAATGGTTGCTACTTACCTATTTTTAGCATCAAATCTGTTGCTCAGATTAACAGATATAGGTATGCAAGACTGGACAAATAATCGGACACTAACACTTGCTTTCAATAAAGCTTAATTTTTTCTTGTCCTTTTTTACATTTTATTTTTTTAAAGAGTATAATCATAATTGATAAGACATTAGAAATGGTACACATTTAAAAGAACAAGATGAGAGGTCTTCAACCATGGTTCCTGTACTGCACTATGTGTCTTCAATGTAGTTGCTCAGGCTGCAGATATTAGTATACAGAGCTAGTCAAAGTGAAAATTTTAAATGTTAAGTGCTATTTTCAAAAAACTGATGGAAATCAATAGTGCAATCATCTCAGTTATTCTGATTCCTGATGGGCTAACATGTTACTAAGTCAGAGGCTGGTAGTAATATAAAGAAGCCTGACTGTGACTATCAAATAAAACAAGAATTCTAAACAAAATAAGAAATCAGGAAACCATACTTCTATCCCTTACCAAAATAAGGAAAGGAGGCTGAAATTTAGTAATGCAATTTTTGTAAGTGATATCCCCTCATTTGAGTTTGTGTAGGGAAGCTGAGTGACTTTTGGACTATGGAATTATCAGTCATTAAGGTCTTCTAAGTTACTACAAGCCCAAAATCTGGGCTTTTTTAAGACACAGTTGCAGAAGCTGTTGGCTATGACACCAATAACATAATGGCTGTAACATTAGAACTCTTAACCTTTATTTTTAGAATGTTTTTATTCTGAATGCTTTCCTTTTCCATGAACCTTATAGTCATGTTTATCACTCATTGAACTTTTTTTTTTTTTTTTTTTTTTTTGATGGGGAGCTTTTTTGAAACAGGGTCTTGCTATGCAATTCAGGCTGGCCTTGAGCTCACTTTTGTAGACCAGACTGAACTCGCACCAATCATCCTGCCTCAGCCTCCCCAGCACTGGAATTACAGGCATGTGCCACCACGCCCAGCCCACTCATTAAATTCTTATAGACTACAGTATCCTTGTAATCCAAGTATATATTAAACATATTACCCCAGTTAGGATGCTGAATCATTACAACATATCTTCCTACAAAAACATTTTTTAGAAAGTCTAACACAGCTCTTCTATATTTGTTGTTGAATATATTTCCAGGTATGTTTGTGTAACTATCAAATCATCATTTACAATTGTGTTCTTATTGAATATTCAAGCACCAGTCACCACAACTTGTACTGTCTTTAGGACCAAATATGACTTCTGAAGATAGCAGCAATAAGGAATAGTGTAACAGAAGTTATTTCCAGCAATATGACAATGGATGACAGTTTGAATAAATATCTCATTTTTTTATACTAGGTTAAACATGAAAACAACTCTTTAAGTGAGTTACTGATCTGATAGTAGAGGAAGGAAAATCCTCAGAAGCCAGAAATAAAAGAGTAAGTCAATAATATAAAAAGCATGGGAGCTAGTGATAGTCCCCAAAGCACCTGCTGATCTCTATAAGAACTTCCTTTCTGGTAAAACAAGTAACTTCAAATGGGCTTTTTGCACCTGATTTTCAGGTAAATGTCACTGAAAGAAGCAAGCAACATTCATGTTACAGTGTGAATATTGGCTGTCTTGAAATTTCCTCTGCTAGATTACTTAGTCCTCCACCCTCATTCTCCCACGAAATCTCAGGACATGGGCAAATATTCTGTCAGTGCACAACATACATGTTGAGTCCAATTGCCGTTTGAATCCTTGTTCCCAACTGAAACCTCCTGAGCCTGGCCTTGACTGTCTGCATTTCTATTAGCATTCTGTTCTTCTGAGATCTTAGCTTGCTTACAGCATTCCAGTTTCTCTAACCAGCATCCCCAGGCCTTTCTAAACTCCTGGCAAACCAGGTCCAAAGACTTCTAAATAACATAACTGAGCCCAATCAAAGCAATGACTTCATTTCTCTGCTGCCAAAATCTATGTTAGCCACTTTTCTTATTGCTAAGATATGATATGAGAACCACAACCTAAAAAAGAGGTTTATTTTGGCCCACAGCTTAAGAGGAATTTGGTCCAGTTAACTGGCTCCAAGACAGGAAAGGCAAAGTAGAAAAGTCTGGTGGAGGAATAGTATTCATCCCTTGGTAGCCAGAACGCAAAGGATGAAGAGAGAACATGGGGAGGGAGAAATAGCCTACCACCCTGAGTCATCTACCCCTCCAAAGAACATGTCCACTATGGCATTGCCCATAGTCTAGCCACGTTCCAAAAGCTCCATCTCTGGGCACATAAGACTGGAGGAACATTAGAGATCTAAACCACAACACTAATAAATTAGATAATAGAAGAAATATATAAATTCCTGGAAGGGCACAGAAGGAAAAGAAAATCTGATGAGGCTGATGACAAGTAAACAGTTTCAGCAACTATCAAACTACCCATATTAGCTCAGACCCAAACAGATACTTTCACCAGTGAATTCTATCAAGCATTGAAACAGTCATACCAGTTCTTTACTCTTTCAAAAAACAAGGAAAAAGACTTACTAAATCATTTTGGAATAGAAGTATCCTGATGCCAAAACCAGACAAATCTCACAAGAAAACAGCAGACCAATATCTACTATGAATACAATATAAAACCTTTCAGCAAAATGCTTGCAAGCTAAATCCGGCACTATGCAAATATTTATAAGCCCTGATCACAATCAAAAGCTTATCCCCAAAATGCAAATCAGCTTAACATTTAAAAATCAATCTCCATTATCAATAGGGTAAAAAACAAAAATCACACAGAAAATAAATTTGATGAAATCCCATATACCTTCAGGATAAAAACAAAAGAGAACTTCAACCTGATAAAATAGAAAATACTCTTGAGATGAATGAGGCTAATGTCACCCTCAAAATATGAAAGGATTATTAAGATAGTAAAAGCTTTGAGATGTGAAGCCTGGTGGGAGCTTTGTAGGTCACTGGGAGCACACCCTTGCGGAGGCCTGTAAACCCTGCTCCCTTCCTCTTCGTATTTCTTCTCACCCATTTCCTTTATGAAAAGGGTGGTTTGCCCTGCCACATGCTGTGACTATGGTGTACCTGTTTCATGGGTCTACTTGGTCTTGGACTGGAACCTCCAGAATAGTGAGCCAAACAAGCCTTTTCTAATTGCCTTAAATATTTTGTTATAGAATCAAGAAGCTGACTAATCAGATTACTGGAACATATAACATTTCTATTTTTAAAATATAATACCTCAGTTGTTGAATGGTTCCAAGTTTCAACTTTCCACTACTATTCAAGCAAAGTCATTTTAAAAAAAAAAAATCTGCTTGGGGTGTAGAACTTCACTCAAACTGAAAATTTGACTTGAAAAATCCTATATGGGCTAGGAGTAAGTCAAACACTGTTTCTCTCTGTAGAGATGAAGGGGTGTTGCTTCAGTCTGAATACCACTCTTGCCTGGACAACATATAGTGCTCATGTTATTACAGTAAAACTTTCTAATTTTTTTCACTTAGGTAAAATATAGTAACTATGGCTCCAAAGAGAATTAGTGATACCAGCAATAAAGGTGAGGAAAACTGTTGAGAACCACCATAGAACTGAAAGAAAAGAATTCATTGCAAAATTTGTTAAAGTCCTGGAAAAATTAATTTGTAAGTATAATTTTTCTTCTGGGAAAAATGCATAGTTCCTTAACTGTGACTTTCTAACACAAATTTATAAGGAATTGAGTTTGATGTCCAAAGTATTACTGTATTTTTGAGGCAATGACAGGATTTCTGTTTTTCTATATCCTCACCAACATATATCTTAACAGGATGAGGTAATATCTTAGGAATTTAATTTGCAATTTTCTGATGAGTGCCAAGATTGAGCATTTTTTCCATAGACCTGTTGGCCATTTGTATAACTTCTGTGAAAGAATTACTTGCAAATTCACCCATTTCTTAGTCTTGAATTTCTTATACATTTGGATATTAACTCCTTATAAAATGTATGGTTTGTTTTCCGTCTGATTATCTAAATTCCTTTTTCACTCCATTTATTTTTTGCTTTTGGCTTGTAAAACTTTCTAGTAATCTATTTTGCTTTTGTTATTTGCATTTCTTGTGTCGAAACAAAAATCACCTCGGATCTATTTTCTTTCATTTTTAAACTTTCATATCTTATGTTTATATGTGGTTCACTTTGAGTTAATTTCTGTACATGGCATGGAACAGGAGGACAATGTAAGTTTTTGGCTTGTGGATATCGCTTTCCACACATGCACTAAATACCCTGTTTTTACACTATTGTGCATTGTTGGCACCACTGTAGAAAATCAGTTCAAGATCAATGTGGGTTTCTTTCTGGGCCCTTTTGTTCCACTACTCTGTTTCTATTTTATTCCTATTGCTATTCTGATTACCATGCAGAACATTTTAAAACATGGTAGTAGTTTGATACCTCCAGTTTTGTTGTTCTTTGCTCGAGATCGTTTTGGTCATTTGGGTCATTTTGTAGTCCATGGAAGTTTTAGAACTGTTTTTTTTCTATTTTGTGAAAAATGTCATTTGAATCCTGATGGAAATTGCATTGATTTTTATAGATTGCTTTGGGTAAAAATATATTAACAATATTATTTTTCCCAACATATCAACATGGGATATCTTTCATTTGTACCTACTGTCTTGATTTCTTTTACAAGTGCATGAAAATGTCACTGATTGTTACATGTTGATTTCACATCCTATGACTTCATTGAATTTGTTTGCCAGTTTAACTTTGGGACTTTCTACATGTAAGATCATGTCTTCTGAAAGCAGGGTCAATTTCATTTCTTCCTCTTATTTGAATGCCATTGTCGAGAGAGAAGTTCTCTCAGTAGACCCAGCTTCTGGGCCAGTCCAGTCCTTGCAGACCTAGAGCCCAGGCAGCACTGACACACCCACATTCTAAGTTGGGTCCCATGGACCAAACTTGTGGCCAGTTCCTGTAGCTCTAGAAATCACATGAGTACTAACTGTCTCAAGCTTAAAATGGCTCCTGGTAAGCCCAGATGATGTCCCTGTCCTAGTACAATCTGATCCCAGGCTCCAGGTTCAATCCCCACATACTCAAGCTCCAGATTCATCCCAGTGGACACAAACAGCAGCCCTATTCCAGTACCTGGCTAGCCCTGAAGATTCAAGTTCAAGGGCCATCCCATCACCAGGCAAGTACTCAACCAAGGTACCACGCCAGTTTTATTGAAGACTCCAATGGCAAGCCCACCTGCAACATGGCCTACTTAGAATCTTGGAGTTCATGAACTGCTGAAGAGCTTTACAAATAAAGCTAGCTTATCAAATTAGAGTAAGTTCCTACTCATTCAAGTAACATTAATGCATCTCTACAGATATCATCAGCAATCAGGGAAATATGACACTATCAAAGGAATAAAATAACATGTTTGAACTGACCTGAAAGAAACAGATTTATGAACTACCCGAGAATTCAAATAATTTTAAGGAAGCTCACTGAGCTTCAAAAAAATACAAGTAAAATGAAATATGAAAAAAAAGAGAGGCCAGGGATATAGCTCAGTGGCATAAGTGCCTTCCTGGCAAGTGCAAGATCCTGAGTTCAATTCCTGGTACCATCAAACAAAAAAAAAAGAAAGAAAGAAAAAAAGAAAGAGAGAAGGAAGAAAAAATGAAATTAACAAATTAAATGATAAGCAACAAATTTTGGAGCAAAAAATATGATAAACACATTAAAATGCAATATAGAATGTGAACAGCCTAAGAATCTGTGAACTCAAATATATGAGGAAATAGAAAAAAGGAATAAAAGCTTCTGTGATTTATAGGACTGTATCAAATGAGCAAATGTTTATGAAGTCATTGGAGTTAAGACAGGCAAAGAGTAAAGAAGGTTTTTAATATAATAACAGAAAACTTTCCAAGTCTGGGGTATAATACAAATATCTAGGCACAAGGTTAAAAGTCCCTAAGCAGATTTAATCTAAACAAGACAGTCCTGTGCAAAGACACATAAAAGTAAAAAAATACTAAATAAATAAAAACAAAAGATTCTGAAAGTAGCAACAGTGAAGTTATATTACATATGAGTGACTTCCAATAAGTGGCTTTAGACTTCTCAGAAGAAACCATACTGAGCAAGAAAGAACAGAACATTATATTCAATGTGCAAAAGGACAAACTCTCAAGAATATTTTATCTAGCAAAGCTATCTTTCAGAAATGAAAATAAATACAAAAGCTGAGCTCATTATTACAAAACCTATCTTATAAGAAATGGTAAAGGGCATTCTGAGAAGGAAAACATAGGAACATGGAAGTATAACATTTATTGGCAGATGCAAGCACTACATACAAATTCAGAATATATTAATACTGTCCTGGTAGTGGTAAATTTAATTACTTCCATCCTTAGCATTAGATTTAAAAGACAAAACTACTGAAAACAATAATTTGATAAAATATATACCATTTAAAAAGACATAAACTGGCATGAAAAACAAACTATAGAGGAGCAGTGTAACTAAAGTACTGAGGTATTTTTTTTAATGTATTTGGTACAGTCTCACTATGCAACTTACACTCATAGTGATCCTCCTGTTTTCAGCCCTCCTAGTGCTGCAGTTACAGACATCTGCCACCACACCCAGTCTAGATGGCCAGATTGGTGTGTCTCTGGGCAGAGCAAGTGTGGTATGTGGTGCTGGGAATCAAAACCCAGTCACTGCACTTGCCTAAGCAGGCACTTAGTCTGCTGAGCTATCTCAATGACCCTAGTACTGAGTTTTTAATGCAGTTAAAGTTAAGACATTAAGTGCAGGGGCCAGGGGTTCCATCCCCATGTCTGCAGTACCGCTCCCCCCAGGCTGCACTGAGAGGGCAATTGAGACTGGGTGTGGTGGTACATGCCTATAATCCCAGCTCTAGGGAGGCTATACACAGGTGGATCACAATGACTCTGATCTAGTAGTGAGACTCTAAAGACCCTGTAGACCCTTCCCTAAAATACAAATAAATAAATAAATAAATAAATAAATAAATAAATAAGACATTAAAAAGCCTGTGATGTTTTATGTAAGCATCATGGTAGCCACATAGCATAAAGTTACAAAGTAAATATAAACACAAAAGGGGAAATCAGCAAACTCTAGAGAAAATCATCAAATCACAAAGGAAGACAGCAGAGGGTGGAAGAGATAGCGCAGCAGTCTAAAGCACCTACTTTGGCAAGCTTAGGCAGCTGCAGAGACCACAGTTCGCTCCCCAGCACCATATGCTGCAACAGTCCCACCCCCAGGGCAGGCTGAGCCAGCCATAATATAGAAAAAAAAAAAAAAAAAAAAAAATGAGGACAGCAGAGAGGAACAAAAGATCTACAAAATAAATAGAAGACAATAAAATCATACTAGTAGGGTCTCTACCTATCAATAATTACCTTGATTAAATTTTCTAATCAAAATACATATATTGTCTGAATAGGCCAAAAAAAAAGAAAGAAAAGAAATTCCAGTATAAGAGATTCACTTCACCACTAAAGTTAGGCAAACATAGCAAGTGAAATAATACAAAAAGTCCATGAAAATGTAAACTAAGAGATCAGATACTTATATCAGATAAGCAGACTTCCAAACAAAAACTAAAAAAAAGAAGTTATAAAATAGTGAATTCATTAGGCACCTGTCAATTGGAGATGTTTACAGTATATGCACCCAACATCAGATCATCTACATAGATAAGTTAATAAATATTAAAACAGACTGTAACACAGCAAGAAGGAAGTTTAGCAGCTCATTTTCAGCAATGTACAGATCCTCTCAGCTGGAAATAAGTAAAGGAATATTAGACTTAAACTTTAAGTTACAAAAGACCTAACAAACATACAGAAAAATCCTAGGAGCAGCAATATACATTTTTCACAAGGATACATGGGACATTCTCCAGGATATTTATGCTAGATTATAGAGCAAATTCAAGAAGGATAAAATCATGCTATGCTGTCTTTTTCAATCACAGTAATATGAAACTATAGATCAGTAACAGGAAGAATTTCAAAAAATTCATAAATATGAGAAAATTGAATTACATGGTTCTCAACAACCAAAGGGACAAAGAACAAATTAAAAGGAAAAATTAAAAATACCTTGAGAAAAATGAAAACGTAAATGTAGTACATTATAACTTAAGGAATATAACAAGAACACCAAAAGATGAATGTTTATAGCACAAATGCCTGTTCTTAGGAAGAAAAATATCTCAATCTAATGTTTCATTGCTAGCAATTAGATCACGTTGGTATTTTTTAAAAGATCATCCACCAATCTTTAGTTAGACCAAGAAAAATAGAAGACTCAAATAAAATGAAAATGATAGAGACCTTACAATTGACACCAAAGATACAAAAGATCATAAAGACTATCATTAACTATTATATGCCACCAAATAAGGCAATCTAGAGGGAATGGAAAAGTTCCTCAATACATGTAGCCTACCAACAATGAGCAATGAAGAAACAGAAAATCTGAATAGAACTATAAAGAAATCTGCTGTTATTCTGATGAGTTTTCCTTTAAATGTGATCTGTTATTTGCAGATACATATCTACCTACTCAAGGGAACTTAACTGAAAAAGAAGAAAACTTTAGAACAATTTACTTTAATATGGCTCTGTACCATGTGACATGTATAGTTTGTAATAAATGAAAAAATCTCTATGAAATGTTACTGAAATTCTTACTCAAATAATTCTACTATTTGAAGATATTTTCTCCATTAATAATATTTCACTATCAAGAATTAAAACTTACATATAGCTTGTAAAGAACATACACAAAATACATCATTATAATACAGAGTAAGATAAATAAAGGAATTTATATATTTTTACAATAAACACCATAAAAAAGAACTAAAAAGAAATTATAAAATTAATAATAAAATACCAGAAAATTCCAGGACCTGACTGATATTTCCTCTGACAAATTCTAACAAACATTTAGGGGGTAACTAGTATCAATCTTTCTCAATCTCTTCCAAGAAATTGAGGAAAGAAAACTTCCAAACTCATTTTCAAAGCTAGAAAAGGACACCAAAAGGAAAATCACAAGTTATTGTCCCTAAAAAGAATGAATGCCCTTAACAAAATAACTAACAAACTGATTTCATTAGCACATTAAAGAATCATTCTCCATGATCAGGTAGAATTTACTTCAGATAAATATAGTTCAACATACAACTCTGTGAGATATACAGTACCACCCTGACAGAACAAAGATTACACAACCATCTCAATAGATGTTACACTGATGTTGAAACATTTCTATCCTTTCATGATAGAACCTCTAAACAAATTAGGTACAGAAGGAATGCACTTCAACATGCTAAAGGATATATTACATGATAAAGCTATAGCTGACATAAAAGAATCAGAAAATGTTTAACAACTGAACTTTTTTTCTTCTTTATTCCTGAAATGTCCAATATTCTTCATAGTCAACTGTAAGCTCCAATGTCTGAGGTTTTTCCTTTGTTCTGTATTTAGGACAGGGTCTATAGGGTCTCACTACATAGATCAGACTCCTTGCGATTCTCCTGTTTTCAGCCTCCCAAGCCTTGGGAAGGAGGCAGGGGCAGGGGCAGGGGTAGGGCCAGGGCCAGCACAGCAGGCCAGGGACACAGCACACCAGGGATCAAACCTCGGTCACTGTCAGGCTAGCCCTAATGTCTGTGTTTAACTATTAGCTTTCAAAAGTTTAGAAAACTCCATAATCAGCTTTCATGAAATAGTATAAGCCAGTTATAGCAAACCACTGGTTTAGACTCGTATCTCTGGAGCACTGGTGGGAAGGAATATGCCTCTAAAACTTGGTTTAGGCCATCACATTTGTTTTCAAGTGGTAAGACAGCATATCAACTGTGTATGTTAATCTCAATATGCACTACATCATCCTGCTTTAATACAAAGATATATCTCTTTCCCCCACTCTTTTTCCTGTCCTTCTCAACTCAGTAATTCCTTCCTTCTGAATGGATACATTCCCTTTTTCC
Organism: Myocastor coypus; assembly: GCA_004027025.1. Classification (NCBI taxonomy): domain Eukaryota; kingdom Metazoa; phylum Chordata; class Mammalia; order Rodentia; family Myocastoridae; genus Myocastor; species Myocastor coypus. The sequence continues at coordinate 29,491 of PVJA010013627.1, read as the reverse complement.
AGTATATGTTGTACCCCTGAGATATTATTTTTTTCACACAGTATTTTTTCAGACAGTCACACTAAGGAGACAATACAATGTTTGCATATATGGGTCTGATTTATGAGTTTTTGCAGGTGTTTCAAAGAGGCTACAAAACACTACATGGTAAATTACTAGCCAAAGCCTTCTTCAACTGGAAGCCTCAGGAAATCTTGATATAATTTTTAAATGTCCACATAACAATATAAACGTCCTCTTTTTGTTATTCCTTAGATGTGAAAGATAAGTTGGTGAAATACTGGTAAGAATAAACCAGGGTTCCACATTTCCCAACACAATTAGGGCCTTTTAGTTCCTGCTAAGGTGAAGTAAAAGGAATCAAATTTACTGTCTTGTCTGAAACATTGAAAAAGCTGGGCAAATGTGTGAAATTTCACAAAAAAAGGATGTGATATCTGAGAAAAGCAAGCAAATGGTGAGAACTATCACTGATGAAGTTTACTGCCTTGAAACAAGTTATCAAGACATAAAGCAAGACGAAAAAAAAAATTAAAGCAAAGCCCAGCAAATTCCCTGAGTTAAAGGAAACATAGTTGACAGTCTAATATCATGGTACAGAGATTTTATTTTTATGCCTTTAGGACAGGGTCTACCGGGCCTCATTACACAAATCAGACTCATAGTGATCCTATTTTCAGCCTCCGAAGTGCTGGGATTACAGGCAAGCACCACCACAACCAATCACAGTCGTTGTATTAGTGTGCCCCTGGAGCAGAGTCAGCATAGAACACAAGGGATCAAACCTGATGGCTTTAGTCTGCTGAGCTGGCCAGCTCAGGAAAGATTTTTAGAAAACTACAAAAGGTTTCTCTCACTTTTCCTATCGTGTATTCACCTTCATGTTTGAAGAGATTACAGAAGTTAAAAAAATCAATAGAAAAATCTTAGAGGTAAAAGTGAATAATGGTTATATTACAAGAACAGTGCCTATTAACCTGAAGCTGAAAAATTCATCTTCAGCAGATTCTATCAAAACAATTCCTGCAGGCATAAAGAAAACACTTATAATGGGAAATGAAAAACACTGAACTCCATGCACCACCAGCCCTGCCCACAGGGCCCGCCCTCAGGGTGACTGAGTCATGGTGGTGCATGACTGTGATTCTAGCACTGGGAGGCTGAAGAGGATCACTAGAGTGCAAGCTGCGTAGTGAGACCCTGTATCACACTAAAAATGGTAACTGGATGAATACACACAAAAATTTTATTACTGAAATCTTAATGAAAGTAATTGTGTAAACAAAAGCTGTTACAAACTTTGTAACATATAAAACAAAATATTTAAAACAGTAATATAGGGCTGGCCGAATAGCTCAATGGAGTAAAGCACCTGCAAGCAAGCAGGTGCAGGGGCCTGGGGTTCAATTCCCAGGCCTGGCATGCAGGGGCCTGGCACACTGAGATGGCACATTGGATGAGGAACAGCCATGGAAGACAATCCTGTGTTCAGGCTGACAAGGGACTCCCTGAGGGATTTAAACTGAAGGACACCAGGATCCAGTCCATAGCCAGTGACCTGCCTCAGCTTAAACTGCTCTGCACTTGCAAGTTCCAGAACTGGCACCATGACCCTAATCCTACTGCTTCCTCATGTTTACATTTAACACAAATATGGGGTCTGATTGCCTTCTCTGTTAGCAATAGCAGGGGCATGTCTTGACTTGGACAGGCCCCAAAATTGTAGATCTCAGAAAAAATCCACACATTTGAAATCTCAAAATTTTTTGTTTTGTGTAGTTCTAGTTTGCTTTTGCTTTTTCTGTTTTTCATCAGTTTATTGGGGCTCACAGAATCTTTACCTTTCTTAATTTTCTTATTCTTAATGTAATTTTTCTTCCTTTATATATCCTCCTTCTTGCTAGGTTTTCCCTTTTACCTAGTTATAAGAACATCCTTCTACTCCCCAATAGCATCTTTTTGTGCCACTTTTTTCTCCTCCACCTATCATAGTTTTAAGATTTCAAAGTTTTGCCTTTGCATTCCATTCCCAAACTCTATCGTTAATAATTACAAAGCTTTATTAATCTTTTGATGGTTAGCTTTAAATTACTGTTGTATTCTTTTCTACTATTAGCAGGGATATTGCTGTCACATTTAGTACACAGCTATAAGTCAACACCTGAGTTGTCCTAATGTTTATATCGTAACTGATTTTTTTTTGGGGGGGGAGGGGGGAAATACATCTGTCTATGTAAGCAGGATGGTTTGGACAACTGTATTGTGGACTTCTGCTAGTCAATGGAAAGGAACAGATAATGCTTCATTTGTTTTGACTCCTTTTTCAATTGTTCGCCCTTTTTCTCTTCTTAATTTCTTACATTATTTATTTTATCTTCTAGTTTTGCATGCATATATCTGACAAATAACTAGCAGGAAGACAACACTGCATTACAACAAATACTGTGAAATTCGTTATTACTTTATTAAGTGAAATTCTTTATCACTTGTAATTATCATTTTAACACTATTCTGTGCCCTTTAAAAAATAAAAAAATTAACCGCGCGCACACACGCACACACACACACACCCCAAGCTGGCCTGCCTAAAATTTATGACAATACTATTGCCTCAGCCTCCTGAGTGCTAGGATTATAAGCATGTACCACCACATCCACTTTTGTAATTTTTTTGTGGAATGTTAATATCTAATTTCTCTCAGACAATCATTTGATTTGCTTGGTATTAATAAGGTCACATAATTGTTGCTATTTCTTTGTAAGCCAACTCACAGATTTCCTCTGTGATATTAACAGTCCTAAAGTACATCCAAGAAAAGTTGCTTGCTGAGATAACTGCACTGCACTCTCCTCTCTGAGGCAGTCAGATTTTAGGGCTCTGGCAAAGCATTACATTTAGCCATACCCAAAGTACATCACTGAAAAGCAATGAAAAATATATTTAGGCAGAATAGTCTACTGAAAGACAAAACAGGTAAAAGTCTTAAACACAAAAGTGCAAGTGAAGACGTTCTTAACAGAACTCTGGCTGGACAAGAACTAATATCATGGAATCACATGAAATTAAAGTTTCTATATAGAAAGGAAACCACCAGTAAAGACACAACCTACAGAACGGGAAAATTTTGCCAGCTACTCCTAAAAAAAAAGAATTCCAAATGTAAAGACCCAATCGAGAACTAGGCATCTAAAATGAATAGACACTTCACAGATGAAGAAGTACAGCTGGCCAATATATACATGAAACAATGGTCAACACTGATGGTCACCTGAGAAATGCAAATTAAAACAACACTGAGACTGGATCTCACTCCAGAAAAAATGCCTATCATCAAGAAATCAAATAATAACAAATACTGGTGGGATTCTCAGGAGAGGCCCCTGTTCATTGTTGGTGGAAGTATAAACTGGCACAAATATTATGGAAATCAGTATGAAGACTCCTCAAAAAACTAAAAATAGAAATTCTATTTGACCTCACCTTTGTCCTTCTAGGTATATTCCCAAAACAATTAAACATCACTCCACAGTGATAGAAGCATACCCATGTTCATGGCAGCACAATGCATCAGAACTAAAACTTGGAAGACACCTACATGTCCATCAACAGATGAATGGAGAAAAGAAAATGTGGAGTTTATAAACAATGGAATGCTACTCAGCCACAAAGTAAAATGGGTCATTCAGAGAACTGCCGTACTTTAAGACCATAATGTTGAGCAAATCAGATACACAAACTTAAAAATTGCCTTGTTCCTCCTTTATATGAGAAATTCAGTCAATAAAATGTAAAATAAAAGATAACAGAAAACAGAATGAAAAAAGTGTAATCCAGCACCAACAATGTACTAAAAATATACCCTGACTTAGTATAACTGATCATGTGTTTTATGCTTTTGGCCTCTTAATCTCTATGTGTAACTGAGGATAAGGGCTTTTGGGATAAACAAATGAGTATGATGCTGGTAGAAAAAGGGATGGGTGAAAATGGAAAAATAAGAATTAAAATGTATTCTGTATATGTATTAATTCCTCACAATGAAAATATTCAGTGTGTGCTGCACACATAGACTAATAAAAAAACAGTAAATTTTATGAAAAATAAGTGTACAATATCAGTATTGTATAGGTCCTTGTTTTATAAATGAAATGGTGTAAGTTGAATGTTGACTATGATAAGCTCACAATGTGTAAACTCCAATTACAACCCCAAGAATAAGACAGCCATAAAATAAGTAAAATGGAAATACTGTTCTAATAAAGAAGTTGAATAAAAGGAGAAAAAAAACCCAAATGCAATAAACAATACACATACTAGGCTTAAACCCAATTAAAATCAATAATATTAAAAATGAATATATATCCAATTACAAACATTTAAGATTTCGGTTGAATTTGACAATCTACTTAAATTCTCCTGCAAAAATCGCACTGTATGCCTATTCAAAAACAAACCTCTAATTACAGATTTCAATATTTTCTCTTAATAATTATGTACACAGAAAACTGCTAAGTTTACAAAAGACTTAATGGTGTCAATCAACTCTACCTAATTTACATTTTTAGAACAGTCTAGCCAACGGCCAGCCAAATAGCTCAGTGGATTAAAGCACCTGCAAGGCGCAGGGGCAGGAGCCAGGGGTTCCATCCCCAGGCCTGCCAGCCCCACCACCAGGGCATGCTGAGAGGGTAATTTAGACTAGGTGTGGTAGTGCCTGCCTGTAATCCAGCTCTTGGGAGGCTGTAAAAGGCAGACTATGAATCCAATCTTAGTAGTGAGATCCTGAACACCCTGTAGACCCTTCCCTAAAATACAAAAGAAAAAAAAAGTACAGCTTGGCCATTAATAGCAGAAAACTTTTTTTTAAGTATACACACATAAAATTTTACCACAATCATGCTACACATCACAAAATAAATCTAAAATTAAACAAATCATGCAGTGCACTCTAATGACATAAAATCAGAAGTCCAGAGCAAGAGCTTACTTGGAAAATCTCCAAGTTTTGCCAAGTAACACACTTCTAGTAACTCATAAAACAAAGAAAAAAATCAAAAAGTAGAACATACTGTGAAAGCAAATAAATACAATGTATCAAAACTATGTGTAAAACATAAAAGTCAGATCCTCAGAAAATTAAAATTCCTACAAAATATACAGATTTTATGACCAAAATAACATTTGTTTTTCTTATCTATGTATTTGGTACATGGTCTCACTATGCACCCAGGACCAGCAGTGATCCTCCTGTCTTCAGACTCCCCAGCACTGGGATTTTAGGTGTACACCAGCACGCCTGGGTGTAGCATGTGGTGCCAAGGATCAAACCCTGGTCCCTGTGCTTGCAAAGACAGAGGCCACCAAGTAATCCAACCTCAACTAGCACTTCTGAACTAAAGCTTTAATTTTACTGAATTTAAAGTACTTTAAAAATTGCTTCAAGTATGCTGGAAACGGTTTCAACTATAGATTTCATGAAATTTGAATACAGAGCAAATGTTTCTAATTCAGTTTTCTGTTCATAGATCTTTGTTGGAAGGGATACAGCACTATCTTTGGGAGCCTTTACATTCCAAAAACCAGAATTCTTATATATTTCTGTGCCATTATCTATAATTTTTATTGGTTAGAAAATTTATTGGTTTACAAACAAATGGTATATCGGGTAGGTCAAGAAACCTGTAACCTCAGTGTACTATAGATATTTCAAACTCAAAATACTCAAAATCTCAGGCGGTCATTTTTCTTATTCAATACATTCCACGTATATTATCCAAATACTGGGTATTTACGTTTCTTAAATTAGAAAAGTCATTGTTACTTTGTTTGTTTTGGTATGGGGGATGGAATCCTGCAATCTTGCAAGGCAGGCACTTCTGCCACTGAGCTAAATCCCCAGTCCCTTATCAAATTAATCACTGTCTTTCTCACTCTACCTTGTTTTTTAAAATCAGTTCTTTTTTCTTCACTTCAGCAACTTCTCAGTTTCTTACCCAAACTCTTTAGTATCAACACCCAAACTTCGTAACATAACCAAACAAGACTTCATGCTATGACCACTGCCTACCGTTACTATCCTTTTCTAGTTATTACTTTTTTTTTTTTTTTTCCTTTTTGAGACAGAGTCTCGCTATGCAGTTGAGGCTGGTCCTGAGCTCACTTTTGTAGCCCAGGCTGGTCTTGAACTCGCACCAATCCTCCTGCCTCAGCCTCCCGAGTGCTGGGATTACAGGCGTGAGCCACTACGCTCGGCTCTAGTTATTACTTTAACTTGGGTGATTCAGCTTTAAGAAATTACTGATACCTTATATGTGCAGTGAGTGGTTTTCAATCAGCTTTGCCCTCTTTCCAACTTCAGGACTGTGTGCAGGTATCTAATGTCTACTCAGGGAAGCAAAAGTTAATGCAAGTATAAATTTATAATCTAAGAATCAGCAAAGTAAGTTCACTCTGTGATTCTTAGTTGAGGTTCTCAGGCATACAAGCCTTTTTTTTAGCCATAGTTTCTTCAATGGGGCTTAAAGGGCAAAAGAATCAGCACCCTGGACATGCAGTTCTTTTAAACACCTTCTGGTTCCTACTTATTATCAGTTCTTAAGCATCTGCACCTGTTCTTGAGCAGTCTTCCCAAAGAGCCAAAATCAAGCTTGTATTAGCATCCTCTGATGAGCCACCTGAAAGAAATGACTTGCTGAGATAGGTCTAGAAAAAAGGTTAAAGAAAGAAGGCTTAGAGTTGATCTTATACCAAAGAGGATGTTTGGAGCATAGCACACATTCACACACTGTTCACTTAAAAATCATAACTTGTCATTCCAACTGTGAGTAGATGAAAAGAAAAGTACAAGACTATAATAATAGATTTCAATATTCACAAGATTCCTATCAGGAATATACACACCATTAAGCAAGAATGTAAGATAGGGGCGTGGGAGGCTGAGGCAGGAGGATTGGTGTGAGTTCGAGACCAGCCTGGGTTATAAAAGTGAGCTCAAGGCCAGCCTGAACTGCATAGCGAGACCCTGCCTCAAAAAGACAAAAAAAAAAAAGAATGTAAGATAGATTTTATAATGACACAGTATTCACATGTTAACCTTTATCATCCTGTCATGAGAACTGAAGCTCTCTCCTGAGAACTCAAGGAAACTTTTATCCATGTACCTAAATAATTAAGGTTATAGATGTAAAAATAAATTAGAATATGGCTTGGCTGTTAGCTTATTTGTCCCAGTGTCTTCTCTTTTAAGATATCTTCTCTGTACTTCCAGAATACCATTTTATTGCTCTGTTTGGGGCTATGTGTTTTTCATCTCTGTATCCCTAACATGCTAGTATTTGCTAATATTTGCTAGCAACTAAATCTACATATGACAGATGAGCCAAGTTGTTTTACTTGATTAAAATATCAAAAACCTAAACAAATGCTTTTCAAAGCAGCTAACCCAAAAACTGTTACGGTTTTATGTTGAAATGGTTTGTGTCAGAATGTGTAAAATAACGGTTTCATTTCTAATAACGTCTGTGATTCTAGTTGAACTAAATAGTGCATAGTCTTGAAATTGCAGCTAATTTGTATTCTAGCCCCACTTTGTTCTAAACACCTGAAAGCTGAATAAACATATTCATTAAGAAGCCCAAGATATTTAACAATAGGTGCCTTAAATGTGATTTTAGGTCATCAGCCTTGTAAGGGTTCACACATACTCCTAAAGCTCCAAATGAAGTTGATTTAACAGTACACCCCCCAAAAGATACCCATTTTGAGAGAGAGAGAGAGAGAGAGAGAGAGAGAGAGAGAGAGAGAAGGTGGGGAAGAAAAGAAGGGAGGGAGGGAACTAGCTATACAGCCAGCTGGAAAGCAAGCATGCAAGCAAGAGGCAGGACAGCCAGCAAGCAAGACATATACCACATACATACATACACACATACATACATACACGTATCAAAAAAAATTATAGAGGCAAAGACATTTTTAAAAACCTAATAAATTTTTAATTAGAATGTTTTCCTTTCTTAAACAGGGACAAATAACAGATTACATCAAACTTCAGAGCTTCAAATATCTAATTATTATACATATTCCCATCTGTCTTGCAGGGAAGAATCTTGGTCAGCTTAACAGTTTCAGGTAAAATAAGCTGCATAATAGTAATACTTTACAATAATAAATGTACATTGCTTACATGAAATGTGTTTCAGAAACAAGAAAAAGATGCATCTGCATCAAAAGGCGACCTGCTAAAATGTTACAACTATGCTTTACATTCACTCTTGCAACAGTTACAAGGTAGGGATCACTAAGTTCAGATAAACCACTATGATGCACATAAAATACAGAAAGATTGGTTACTTTATATATATTATATATATATATATATATTTATATTTTCACACATTAGCATGAGACATAAACTGAGAATTAAAAATTTATTCTCTTCAGGTAACAAATCATTTTTTATTCTTCATAAACATGGTGCCCACAAAAGCACATAGGTAAGGCACAAGAGGGTTTTCTGTTAGAGAACAGTGTGCATCATGTTTACTTAACCAGAAAACGTGCAGTAAGTGTGCAAGTTCATGCTGCAAACCCAACATATACAATAAAATAAAAAGGCAACTAAAATCAAAATTGGTACAATTCCAGCTGTTTCATATATTCACTTGAACTGACAACCAATATTTTTAAAAGCCAGTTAAGATAACTGACAACCAATATTTTTAAAAGCCAGTTAAGATAACAAATAAACCTTGCTCAGCAACCATTTTAAATTAAATCATACAGGAATAAAGTAAATTTACTGGAACAAATTAAATACTGAGGCACAAACGAATGGTCATTCGTGCATTTACTATGTTGCAAACTTTTTTTTTTTTTTTTTTATGTTGCAAACTTTCATGACCCCAAATTACAAGTATAGTTTGTCTAATGCACTTGGCCACAACAATGTGCCCTGCTTTAAATTTGACATGTAACAGGATGCTAATCTTTCATTAAAATTATAAACACTGAGAAAAACCACTTAATCCCAACAGCAAAATGACTTAATCTCAACTGCACTGTCACGGCCCTAGTATTAATAAATACAACTTTTCACAAAATATTTTTCAGTATCTGCCAATTGTTTCTTTATTGCTCAAATAAATTTGAATCTACAACTGGTGTCAGAACTTTCACACAAAATCATACTCAGATGTTTTAATATAAAAATCTATAAAAGATACTTTAAGCTTTTACCTAATACTTCCAGGTGTTCAGCTGTTTAATCTGTATATAATAGTACAGCTATATGCATGTGTATATATATGTGTGTATACACATATATACATATATTCATATATACACACATACATATATATATACAAATTATGAATAAAATAAAGCTTATTTTACTGCTTATGCAGACATCCTCACAAAACAAGACTACTTTCACCACAACCAGAATTTATACATATATACAAAAGCCAGTTTAAGTACATGTACATCCACTTACACATATATGAAGTAACCATTAAAACCAAATACATTTTCCCATATTCCAGCTGTAGCAAATCAAACTCTTACAAGCAACAGAAACTTAAGGTGAAATTGGCAATTAACAGTATTACCACATTAGCCTGTAAGGAACTATGTAGATGACTGTATATAAAAATTCACATTAGCTCACAAGAAATTATGGAAATACAAGAAGTTTCTTCACCATGCTTTTGTGTGGTTATCCAAGCACTTCTTGGTGCAAAACTATAACCACATCTGAAAATATGTATAAAGTCAATGTTCCTCATGCAAAACTTTAAATGCACTGGCCAACTGAGCTCCAAAAAGTGAAATAATTATTCTACCTACTTAGTATTGCTGTCTCATTGTTAAATCCTTTTGGAACCTTAAGTTTTCTGGAACTCTCAAACAGAGCTGCATTCAGCAATAAAAATACTATGTACAAAAAGCATTTAGAAAGGAAGACAAGAAGCCAAACAGGAATTTTCCTATTGTAAATAACAGTCCTAGGAGTGAAGAGTATCTTTTCAGGAACTTCCTTGAGAATTGGCTAGGCCAGTCCGAAGGCGAAGATGAGACATAGAGTTCATATGTTTATTTGATGGCTTCAAGGGAGTGTTGCAAGTAAGAGCTTGGGGAAAGCGATGGTGATATCTATCTAGTCGTAAATATTTTACTGTAACCAATTTCCCTGTTGTAAGATAAAAATAATATTTTAAATCTGCAAAAACATGTTTAATCAATTTGTAGAAAGAAAATTAACTGTGGTATGTATATATAACCACAAAACAAAAATCACCTAAGATTATTTGAAAAATACTAACTTCAAATTTTTCAAATTAAAAACTATAGTTTAACACTAAGCCATAATAATCTTTTCAAGACATCCATAATACTCAAATAGCTTACCATCAAACCAAGAGCCATGTAAAGCCTTAAAAGCCTTTCCAGCATATTCTGGAGACAGACATTTAACATACACACAACCCTGAAACACACAAATGAGAAAGGAATAACAAAGGAATTTGTTATTTAACACTAACAAATCAGTAACATGGAATTCAATACTAGAAATTACTTTACCTCACGTGAATTTTTGTCCACTGCAATGTGAACAATGCCATCATTATCACTACATTTCTCTAAAATTGCTTCTTGAATTGCCAAATGCCACTGATCCCCTATTTCCCTAAAAATTAATTAAAAAAAAAAAAACAGCAATTACATTTCTACTCAGTTACAATCCTCATTTTCTCACATCTCATCACAGAATAAATGGGCTGCTGAATCATATTTAAAATCCTATGGACTTGTAAGTTGTTTCTTTTTTGTAGACCAGTATTAACTTCTTAGTTTCAAAAGTTAAAATAAGAACAGATACTACACTTGATCTTAGCCAAAGGCCAAATTGTTAAAATTAAGAACATTCTGCATAAATACTAAAATCTCAGCTTACCTATTCCAAAATAATGAAAGCAAGTGACATAGGACAATAACCTTTTGCACCGTCCTAATAATGAGAACACTCAAATTTTATGCTACTATAATGTATATTTTTCTTACTTGTGAAACAGTAAGGCAGAAGGAATAGCAGTCTGACTTTAAATTCTAAATTTTCATGCTAGGTAATAAACAGCTATAGAGGCATTTTTTTTCCTAATTACCAAGGAATGAAGTAATTCTTTATGTAGCTATTATGACACTGATAGTTGTATTATCTCTGCAAAACAAGGTATATGTGCATGTGCTGATTATGCTTCCCTACATTTCCAATTTTTTGTCAATTATTTGTCATAGTAATTTCTGAAATAAATTATTAGATGAGATCTAAGGCTGTTTTATGAAATTTCTATTTTCAGGTCTTTTTTAAAAAAGGGCTTCAGGGCCTGGTGGGATGGCTCAGTGGCCTAAAGCGCCTGTTTGGGAAAGCTTGGGCAGCTTCAGGGACCGCAGTTCAATCCCTGGCACCACATGCTGCGCCAGCCCTGCCCTCGGGGTGGGCTGAGCCGGCCATGAAAATGAGTGAATAAACAAAGGTTCTGAAACAATAAATAAATAAAATAAAATTAAAAAAAAAAAAAAAAAAAGGGCTTCATCTGTCATATCAGGAGACAGCTAAGCTAAACCTAAAAACTATTTTACAGTCTAAAGTGAAATAGGGATTCTAAGACTATACCTTTTGACTGCACCACTTTCTAGCTGTGTTTTAGCAATCTCTAAAAGGCAAAAATATATCCTTTAAATATTATATTCACAAGTAAAACCAACGAATCATGTTTAAAATGTATTGTTTGTTACTTCATGTCATTAACCTTCCTTAGGTCTTTTTATGCTATAAGAATTCAATGTGAACACAAAGATTTACGTAAGTTTTGAGTCTTTATATATCTGTGCCATTTCGTCAAACTTTTGCTTGAGATTTAATAAAAGAAAAAAATTCAAAATGAATAGTTTCAATTACACCCACAGCATTATTAGAATACATGCAGTTTTAAATCAAATAGTGTAAATAAAAACTATAAATATGCCTGATTTTAATACTTACATAACTGGATCAAACATATTTCGAATCTTTAAACACGGTGTCAAACTATTTGGAGGTGAATTTCTTCTATCTAAATGAAATGCTATAAAAAATAAATCAAATTTACTATTTGTCACTGTACCATTTTGATGAAAGACAGTTGCTTAGTTCATTTAAGATATGTTTACTATACACATTCATTTTGGGTACTGACTGAAGCCAAGATCTTGAATTGAGCTGTATCTCAAGCTCTCCATTAAAAAAAAATTATCTGAGGGGTTGAGGAGGTAGTTCATAGCTCTAAGTGCCTGCCTAGCAAGTTTTAAGACCCGGGTTTGAGCTCCAATACCACATGCCATGCCACAGCGCCAGCTCCCAAAACTGGGCATGGTGGTGCACACCTGTGATCCCAGCGCTAGGGAGGCTGAGACAAAAGGAGCACTACAAGTCTGAGCTGTGTAGTGAGACCCTATACTGGATGGTTGGATGGATAGATGGATGGATGGATGGATGGATGGATGGATGGATGGATGGATGGATGATTAAAAATCTGAGACCAAATTTCACCAAGTCATCCAGATGGCCTGAATATTTGGTTCTATCTCACTTCCCAGAATGTCAGACTTACAGGCATGCACCACCACTACATACATCTATTATGAGCTAGACCTGTGTGTCAAATGGTAACATTTAAGTCATTTCTGTTATACAGCTTACAGTTTTAGTTTGACAAGCAGGCAATAAATGGTATTACCCAAGATACTATAATTATGTTAAAATCCTAAAAAAAAAAAAAAAAAAAGCAAGTATAAAAAGCTATATGTAAAAGTAAATTCATCTTATCTGCTAATATCATATAAGATTTCCTCAAGAACAATTTATGCTGAGAGTTGAAAAATACCTAAAAATCAGTATGAAAAATTGTAAAGGACATTTCAGGCAGAGATAAGAGCTTGTATCATCAAGATGAGAGCTTGTATGCATCCCCTATGACGAAAAGGACCTCCTTATATTCAAGTAACTAAAAGTCAACAAATGTGACTAATGTGAGAAGAATAAAAAGATAAATCCGGAGTGGCAGCTGTTGAATTATTTAGTACTACATAAGCCACATTAAAGCATTTCCCACTGTTGTAAAAGAAGTAACCACTCAAGTGTTTTAAGTACAGAAATATGACATTTTCAAAATCATGTTATACAAAGAATTAAGAGAGATGCAACGTTAACTGAAGAATATCAGCTATACAGGTTATTTTAGTTACCTAAGGGCTAGATAATGGCAATGTGGATACAGCATGCCAAAAGTACACATGAAAGTAGAAAGACTCAGGACATATCAGATAGTAAACCTGACAAGATCCATTGAAAGACTGGACAAATATAAACAAGAGAGCAAAGATTATGTCAATATTTATGGCAGAAACAACTGAAAATGGTACCATTAATTACATTAAAAACACTGGAGAGCTCATTTTGGACAGAGATGATACTGAGTTGTTGAACTAGTGGTGCCACTACTCTAGAAAAAAAGCTGACTAAATGACAGAGTACAAAAACCTGAAAACCACTAACAACAGACTTGCTCAAAGGAAGCCTGAAAGAAGTTAACATATAGGGAACATTATGTTATACTTTGAAATGACTTAAGGAAAAAAGGCAGATGAGAAGATAACCTTAAGAGATTCCAAGATCTAGGGCTGGGGAGATAGCTCAGCAGTCTAAGCACCTGCCTGGCAAGCACAAGGACCAAAATTTGATCCCTGGTACCGCATCCCACGCAGGGCCCTGGAATCCCAGGTGTGGTGGCTCATGCCTGTAATTCCATCACTGGGGAGGCTAAGACAGAAGGATGACTATGAGTCTGAACTGCACAGCAAGACCCTTTAGCAAATGAATGAATGAATGAATGAATGAAATTTTTTAAAGGAATTCCAAGATCTAGAGGTCAAAGAAAAAGGGAAAATCTCAAAGATTGAAAGATTAAAAATAAGAGGAAAATGTGGTATCCCCAAAGTCCAAAGATAAAAGTTTCAAGAGATGAATGACCAAACACTGGTAAAAGGTCAAGCAAATTAAAGAATTATCTGTTTTCAGGCTAAATAGCTCAGCAGTCTATCATGCCCAGTTAGGCAACTGCTCAAGAGATTGCAGTTTGATCCCCAGTACCACGTGCAGTGCCAGTCCTGCCCCCAAGGGCAGGCTGAGCAGGCCACAAAAAAAGAAAAAAAAAAAAAAAAAAAAATTACCTGTTTTCAATTTCATAGGCTACTTCTTTCTGCATGCATATTTTTAAGGAAATAAGTTTGTCAGTATGGGTTTTGGTAACACCAAAGTATCATTTTAATGCCATGATTATGGAAGCTTATTATTCAAGCTTTTTAATATGAAATTAACTTGAAAAAAAAGTCAGTATTTTAAGTTGCAATTTCAAAACAATTTTTTACCTTTACTGTAACTACTATGTTTAGCAAACAATAAAATGCTTTTGCATAAAAGAAACAATAAGACCACTCATAATTTTCTTATATGCTATCTCCTGCTTTCTTATATATAATAACAATATGGGTATACAGGTAGTTCATCTTCAAAACTTCCAATTATAAATATCTTGTTTTTGAAGTTATGTAGACATTAAGAAAACTAAGGAAAGACACACAAAAATATTTGGCAGGGAGGCTTGCAAGAGAAGGTGTCTTAGAAGGAGGAGTCAAGAAAATCCTACAGGTTTATAAAATTATATGTCCAAAAATATAAAAGTTGTTTCCACACATTCATGTTACATATGTGTAGATATTATTTCATATACAATTCAAAACTATTGTCTTGCAAGGAGAAATTGTATGAAAAAATACATCAGCTCTACAAACTACTCTGCTTCTGTTAAAAGGACAAGATCAAAAGAATGTCCTCATTAAAGACAAACCATTTGTGCTTGCACTAGCAAGGAAAAAGAATACAAACATAATAAAGAAGCTAATACTTTCTGCCTGCCATTTTCAAGACAAAAGCATAAACAGCTCTATCTTCACACACCTTTGAATATACTGTTTCACACAAACATGTATTGCTGTTCTGAAAAATCAAAGTAAAATCATTTGTGTAAGGGGCTTAAATATGCATACCTTGGCCTTGCCATACTTTAGATGGTATTACTAATATTTTATCACAGGATGCAGAGGGCTGGATCCACCTCCAAACTAGAAAATCTGCACCACCTATTCTTCGTGTTTCCGTGCGAACTCTAGACTCATTGGCAGCAAGGAAGTCAACAGCTCTATCCCAGACTTTCTTCATTTTTTTCCTATTATATGAATAAAAAAGACAATTTTACTATCATCTTGGCTAATCTATTTTGAAATGACAGTAAGTGAAGTAATGACTAATGTTTTTTTGTTTTTTTAAATTTTATTTATTATTATTACTTTTTTCTTGTTTCACAACCTTTGTTTGTTTATTCACTCATTTTCATGGCCGGCTCAGCCCACCCCGAGGGCAAGGCTGGTGCAGCATGTGGTGCCAGGGATCGAACCGCGGTCCCTGAAGCCACCCAAGCTTTCCCAAGCAGGCGCTTTAGACCACTGAGCCATCCCGCCGGGCCCCGAGTAATGACTAATGTTAATTCTGGCTAACTTGTATTACTCCCAGAGTTTAGTTAAATTTTAGATACCCACAGTTCTCCTCAAGGTTTACTAAATTTCATGTTCAAAGGTGAAGTACAAGCTTGTTGTTTTCTCTTTCTAAATCTACAAACTCCAATGGTGGCCATGCTACGCTGCTACAATTAAGAACTCTGTTTTAGAATATGTCTTGATTCAATTTTAAAGTTGTTTTTATTTTTGAAAGCTTAAGAATATTAATATTTTAAAACCTTGGTAAAATAGCACTGATATGTTCCTTTATCAAGATAAATTTTTAAAAAGTAAAATTGCAGCTAATAACAAAAATTCAAGAAGTATAAGAATGAGAATGATTTAGAAACCCAGTTGCCTATTTTGTAGTCAAAATCAGGAGGAAAATTGAGTAAAATTTAGAAAGAAATGAAAATGTCAATTATTTTTCAATTCTGTGTAAAACTGCCATCATTTTCAATATAATTTTCCTGTTTTGTTCTAAGACAGGATCTGACTCTATAGTTCAGGCTGGCCTAGAACTCTTGGTGATCCTCTTGCCTTAACCTCTCAAGTGCTGGGATCACAAATATGTACCACCATGCTGGCTCCATATAATTTTCAGCGTTATAGAAGATTACATTCCAATTTAATAATGTTCAAACATACCTGTCATGAGGCTGTATTAAGGAGTCTCGCACATGTGGAATAGGCATATAAGGTTGTAAATCTTTATTTTCTTGGCAAGCTTCATTATGACTTCGTAAAACATCTGAAAATAAATCAAACAACTTTACTAATTAATCAATCACTTCATATCATGTTGAAGTTCACTATATATAATGACTGTTCATTATATGTTTTACAAATATCATACCTATAATCTTTACAACCATATCATACATCTGCCTTGTTTCCTCCTCTTCTTTTGTCCAACGATATTTCATGTAACGCAGAACAACACAAACCATCACTACACCTGCAAAATTTATATCATTTGTATTTTAAAAAACTGAGGGTCAGTGATGTTCAACAACACTGGAAACAGTTTCTAACATAACTATCTTAATTACGCCAATGAAATAATGGAATAAGGCACAGGGTTCAAGTAACTATATAATTAATAAAACTACATTAAAATTCAATATTAGTTTCTGAGCTTTCACTTTGCTCCAGAAAAAAACGTTCTTCCACACATAGGCTACTGATCATTTAAAATCGGACTACCGGTGTTTACTGTCTCAGATCCTGTGTAGCATTAAACCACTAGAAAAATGAATTTTTTTTTTTTTTTTTTTTTTTTTTTTTGGCAGAACTGGGGATTGAACTCAGGTCCTTGTGCTTGCCAGGCAAGCGTTTATTCTACTGAGCTGTTTCCCCAGTCCCGAAAAATGAATTTTATTAGACTAAAAGTACTAAAATCTTCCTTCCATACAAACTGAAAAATTTCTGAAGGATTACACAAGAAAAAAAAAAAAAAATCTCCTAAATTCCAATTACCAATCAACATTTATAAAATCTAACGAAGAGAAAATTTTCATTCTCATAAATACTTTTCAAAAGTAAATTTAAGGAGCTTAATTTATATTTTATTTTACATTTTTCCCAAAGCACTGAAAGACTTTTTTTTTCTTTCTTTCTTTCTTTTTTTGGTTTTTGTTGTTTTTGTTTTTGAAATAGAATTTGTTACATCTTCAAGACTGGCCTTGAACTCACTATATGTAAACCCAGATTGGCCTCCAACTCATGGCAGTCCTCCTGTCTTGGCCTACCCAGGTATGGGGATTACTGGCTTGTGCCACCACAATTGGTCTCTAAAGTAGATTTCTATATACATGACATTTTATAACTAAGTTTTATTTCTATCTTTCTATAAAGCCCTTCCTCTAACTCTCAACTTTATTCAGTGAAGATTTCTACATTTGTTTTATATGATACCCATCACAGAACACATAGTAGACTCTCAGCTGACATTTAATAAAATACAGACACATAAAGCTTCTAGATTGCAATGTATCACCTTTCTCATGCTAACAACTTACCTAAGCATAACAACAACAATCTGTGGGTTACGGTAATAAAAGCACGTCGGAAACGACACCAGAAAGACATCTGTGGTCTTGTGGATTGTAAAAACTGCACATCAGTTATATTCCTCAATTCTTCCTGAGAACCATAACCAATACACCTATTTAAAAATAATTGAGGTAGAGTTTAAAATTTAAAAAGTCATGTCTTACAATACAGAGTAGTCAAAATCCAAGTCAAATCCATTACCTTATTCCAACATCTTTCCCATTTTCTAAAATCCACTGTAATGAGGTGTTAAATACATCTTCATATTCAGGACCTAAATCCTACCAAGAAAATCAGAGAAATAACTATAAAAAAAAAAAAAAAAAAAAAAAAAAAAAAAAAAAAAAAAAAAAAAAAAAAAAAAAAAAAAAAAACCACTACATTCTTTTGACTATGTAATTCTATAAATAAAATACTCTATGACATACTAAGAGTGAATTAATTTTTGAAGCAATATTTTCAGATGACCAAATGCAAGCTATTTAGACTTAGATTTTTCATTCTCCTACCAAGTAAATGAATAATCAAGTCAAAAATACAATCATAAATTCAAGCTTCCAAGTAGGAAGATAAAACTCTAGCTTCTGATGGGGAAAATTTAAAATTTAGGAAAACATATCCATCATTGTAATCTTAATAGATTTACAGTGCTTAAAGACTTCTTCAGTGACACTGGTGTGATTTTAATTAATACGACTTTTTGAAATAGCACATGAAACATGATAACTGGAAAGTTTCAGTAACTCAGTAAATTAAAAACATACTTTTATGTTTTTGAAGACAACTGTGCGTGAGTAAAAGATCTATTCAAAGAACAAAATAACAACAAAGGACTTTATGACGCAGTACAAGAAGTTTACTGACATAGTTTCAGATTCCAAACTGCAACTATCTTTAACAAACTACTTCTAGAGATTTGAACCAGGATCAAAGAAAACTACAATTACCTGAAGAGATAATCTAAACAGACTGCCTGTTTTGACTACATGTTCATATGAGCCTTGATTTTCAACGAAAACAACATCACAACATAGTGAGTGCATAGAGAAGAATCATATTATTTTATTTTGAAGACACTGGTATTTGCAAAATGAAAAACAATGATGTACTCTTAATAAATTATAGTTTTGAAAGCAGAATGACTTCATTAATTATGTTAACATACAGCATGCTCATTATTATTCTGAATGAAAAATGTCAGTGTTAATTTTTAACACAACAAATTTATATAGTATGTATTTGCCAAATTTTTTAGGATATTAATATATAAACACATATTATATATTACTATCACCCATAAACAAAAGCCATTCAAGGTCTTCAGAAAACTGTTTAGGAACTGCTGCTATGTATAGGTGAGTAGTTTTGTAATTCAAAATATTAAAAGCAAAAGTAGCATCATATTATATAAACGTATTATTTTTTTTTCATGGAACAAAAGCATTGTGCCAGTATGAGCACACATGGAGAAACTAGTAACTTTCTTCACCAACTACCATTTTATTGTATGGTTATTCCATAATTTAATCAACTCCTCACTGATGAACATTTAAGAGTATTCTGTGTATGGTGGGGGCATTGGGCAGGGAACCCAGGGCATCATGCATGTTAGATAAATGATCTACCACTGATTTACATCTCATCCCAATCTTTTATTGTTTTTGTTATTCTTTAGCCAATTTAAAAAATGTATCTGAAGTAATACTGTTGTAAACATCCTTAAATATTTTTGTTCAACAAATATTATTGAGGTTCTACCATGTGCCAGGTAGTATACTACAAATTGGAAGTATAGTCAACATTTTCTGTGCTAATGAGCTTACAGCCTATTAGGAAAGTATATTTTTATGTACTTTTGTAAATATAAAGATAGTATTTCTAAAATAGGAAGACTTTAAAAAATATTTTTAAAAATAAATGTCAGAAGGGGTTACCGTATATCAAGACTCTTCAAAAGCATTAGAAATTGTACAGTTTTCATCTGATAGCACAATTTACTTCCTTCTATGAAACTAGTTATTACTTTAATAAACAAATTTTCAAATGTAACGAGAAGTTTTACAAAGCAGAGGTAACCTTCTAGGCATCATTACTTAGATGAAAGAACTACTAGGATTTTTGAGGTGGTTAAGGTAATATAGGCCAACTATTATTGAGTTATTTGAGTGATTCTGGTCATTACCATGCATAGAAATGTCAAGAAAATCTTTAATAAAGAATGATTTATACAAGAATGTTTCAATGGATTTATGAACTAAGAATGATCATGACAACTAAACAGCTGCTTAAAATACTACAACATTCAATTCAGATACATTTATAATTATAAAAGATGTGTATTAAAATGAGTAAGAACTAGAAAAGAATTAAGAAAAAGTGACTTTTATTTGCTTTTTCTGAGACAGGGTCTTGTCTGTAGTCTAGACTGGCTAAGAACTTACTATATATAGCCCAGGCTGGCCTTGAACTTCTGATCCTTCTGTTTTAGCCTTGTAAGTGCTGGGATTACAGGCATGTACAGTATTACATTACCATGCCTACCAAATAAAATATTATCCAATAAGATTACACAAAATATGGTTACATGATAACGGTGTGTATAACCAAGAATCAAACAGAATTTACACTTACTTTAAAAAGAGAAGAAAAAACTGAATATATAAAGATGAAGGAGCATCAAGAGAGACTTTTGGCTACAATGCATGGATCAGGATTGGATAAAGCACAAGCCATACAGAACTTTGAAAATCTACAAAGCAAGATTAATATGGGTTATCCATGGAGCTGGAGACAACATTATTGTACTTACTCTTCATTGCAACATTACTATTATAGATCTCCTTAAAAAAAAAAAAAAAACTTTCAATGTTTTTCCTTTCAGAAACTTTATCCATTAAAATAATGGAGATGAGCAAAATATTACAAAGACACAGACACTGTAGCATCCTTTGAAGTACAGGGATATTTTTTAAATGTGTAAAGTATATATGTTGCAGTTACTTATCTACACACCTGATCTTTAAATTGCAGTACTATATTATTCAGGGTATTTTGACAGTAAATGTACTATGAGACAAGTCAGTTCAGTCTTTAAACAAATGTTCAAGTGAGGTATGGTGGTCTCTAATCCCAGCACTCTGGAAGGTTTAGGGAGGATGCCAAGTT
This sequence comes from Myocastor coypus, assembly GCA_004027025.1. Classification (NCBI taxonomy): domain Eukaryota; kingdom Metazoa; phylum Chordata; class Mammalia; order Rodentia; family Myocastoridae; genus Myocastor; species Myocastor coypus. The sequence goes on along the minus strand of PVJA010013627.1, from coordinate 8,622 downwards.
GAAGCACAGACTGGGCAAATCAGTGATTCCCTCTCAAAGTGAGGTGGGTGGGTGGGTGGGTGGGAAGGAAGGATGGGTGGATGGATGGATGGATGGACGGACGGAAGGACAGACAAGATAAATAGGATAGGTAACTATTTTTTGAAATATCTACAATGGTTTAAATTAACAAAGACTTTATAAGCTAAGTATAACAAGAAAGAAAGATCTTAAAACTTCAAGATATCCACTTACTAACTAGGATATAACAGAAGGACAATATGTTCAGGTTATGAATACACATTCTTATAAAGTACTGATAATTTATTTAAAACCTTATTAAAGAATCACAGTGTATTGAGGTCTTAACTATGTCATTACTTTCACAAATATTCTACACAGTATTTAAGAATTCTATAGCACTATGAAATGTTTTTATAGAAGAAAAAACTGAGTTTCTTTCTTAGGCTAATTTCTTACTTTATGTTATCATTGTAGCACACCTATTTACTGACATAGGTAAGACTGAATCTACCTGATTAAACTATTTCATTATTCACTTTTTCTAGCCATACAGAAAGGTGTAGTTAAGGGATAGGCTTAAACCAACCTTTAAAATGTTGTAAAGCCAGTTTACATGACATACAAAACCAAGATGTTTGTTAACCAAGGGAGGACAGTATGAAGCCTCTAATATATAACATTTTCCAAATAACTGATAACAAAGTTAGGGAGAAATTTGTTTATTGCTACTATTATTTATTACTAGTTTCCTGTACACAGTTGCTCAGTCAACACATTGTTCACTGCTTCATATAAAAATCTTTCTAAATTTAGAATACATTTTAAAATCTAAACTGTACTAATACAATGTGTGCACACAAAATACACCAATGATGCCTTTCAAATACAGTCAACAGATCAAAAATGTGTATTTTAAAACCCTTGTCAGGTGCTTCAAATTAAGATTACAAATTTCATAACAGTCATAATGTTCCAGGGTCGGGGAAATAGCTCAGGGTCTAAGCACCTGCCCAGCAAGCATAAGGATTCAGGTTCTATTCCCAGTATTCTATGTCATGCCTTCCCTGGAAGGTCTAGCTTGCAATTCCAACTACCAAAACCAGGTGTGGTGGTGCATGCTTGTAATCCCAGCACTGGGGAGGCAGAGACAGGAAGATCACTTATGAGTCTGAGCTATGTAGTGAAACCCTATATCAAATAAACAAATTTTAAACATACTGTTCTTCATGTAAAATATTCCACTCATTAAATACAATAAAAAATCATTAAGGAGGGAGTAAGACATTGTTGTACTGAGAAACTGAGTAAGAATTAAAAACCTAGAGTTCAATCAGTACTGCACACACACACACACACACACACACACACACACACACACACAATTAAAAACCTAACATAGGTTTTTATATATAGATTAGTTGAAATGATTGAATTACAAGGTAAAAAATAGTCATGTGACTTTCTAGTTAGTGAATATTAATGTGAAGTGATATATGCCATACACCTGATACCAAATTTTGAAGTATAACACATAAAAATAAGGCTGAATATAACTTGAACTACTGATGACTCAGTAGGATCTTAATGATTTTTCACCTCTAAAAATAAAAGGAAAAATATGATCTTTAGAATCAGGCAGGCCTAGAATCTGATCTTGGCTTAATTATATATTAGTTATATGTACAATATGAAACACAGAGAAAGGAAACTATATCACCTACAGATTTTATATATATATATACACACTTTGATCACAACTTTAGATAATTTGTAACCCTTAACAATACTGGTCCACTGTCCATTTGATAACTGGAGCTAATGGTTATGAACCCAGTGTGGACATGTTAACAGGCAAAACAGTATACCTGCTACATGTACAATATTATCACACATGAGCTGGATCACCTAGTAATAGAACCCTACAAGCTTTCATTTCTTTCTAACATGGGTCTGATATCATCTGCCCAGTTGGATCATTGTGAAATTAAAGAAATTTAAAGCTGGGCGTGGTGGCGCATGCCTATAATCCCAGCACTTGGGAGGCTGAGGCAGGAAGATCAGTGCGAGTTCAAGACCAGCCTGGGCTACAAAAGTGAAGTCAAGGTCAGCCTGAACTGCATGGCGAGACCCTGTCTCAAAAAGACAAAAAATAAAGAAGTTTAAGAAATGCTAAAATAAATTATACTTGATAAATTATAATTATTATGAAATTTTCCACTTATCTCACTTCTCATAAGTCTTATTTGACACAAAAATACAATTTTATGAACAGTATTTGTCATTCTGAACTTGGCTATAAAAGTCTTTTATAAATTGGCACTTTTGTAGATATTTCCTTTCCTATTATTTTCCTCACAAATCTTAAGATTTATTCATCAAATTGTGTCAAATTTTGAAAGCAGCATAGCCTGAACTGCCATTCATATACAACATCCTATGGCAGTTATCATACATCAATCACTCCTACCATTTAACATAACCAATAAGTATTTTAATAAAAATATAATGCCATGTATTTCCTAAATGTTCCACCAGAGGGACCTCGACTTCACAAACAAAAAGCTTTCAATATCAAAAATGGGGAGCTTACCAGGTAGCTCAGTGAACTAAAGTACACAATTTGGCAAAGTCACTCCGGTACCAGGGAACACAGTTCAATCCTCACCTCCATATGGAGCATGGGACTCATCCTTAAGGCAGCCTGAACCAGCCCCACCAACAAAAAGAATAATAATAATAAATATCAAAACTAATGAGAAACAAGGGCTCAAGAAAAGCATTAGGAGAGTTGAGTGTTTTAATTAAACTTCAATACCTAGTACCAAAAAACAAAAATTTAAAAAATAATAAATTACTTAAACTAATAATTCATTTTATTTGAACTTTCTTTGAAGGGGGAAGCAAAAAAAAAAAAAGGATAAATATGACAAATAAAATTCAAGAAAATAAAACCAACTACTTGAGATTTATTTATTCATTTATATGACTATTACTATGCTTAAAACACACTAGAAGCTATGGAAAAAACTAGCTTACATTGTAGGAACACTAAACATTCTTTGATCATTTTGCTCCTATAGCCAAAAACTTAAATATTACAAGTGAAACTGGACTGTAAATATATAGAAATGGACAAAAGACCTTTCCCTATATACAGAAGTTCACAACATGCATATTATCATTGTTCAGTATGAATTTTTAGGGACATTTTTCCATATTTACACTCTGCTACAAATAAAATAGCTAATTTGGCTTTGATTGTGCTAAAACAGGCTCTAAATTTGGAAATACCAATAAATTCTTATCAGATGGAAGAAATATAACACCCAATAAGTGCATAGAACTGTGTTCACTGGGCATTTGAGAAATGCAAATTAAAACACTAACATTCCATCTCACCCCAGAAAGAACCGCAACCATCAAGAAATAACAAATGCTAGTGAGGCTATGGGGAGAAAAGAATCCTGCTCCATGGTTAGTGAGACAATAAACTGATACAGCCACTAGGGAAACTAAAATCAGACATTTCATTTGACCTTCCTAGTCCTCTTCTAGGTGTCTTCCTAGGTAGTTAAAATTATCATACCACAGTGATGTATGTATTTCCATGTTCAAATAGCAGCACAATCCATACTAGCTAAATTCTATTAGGGAAATCAGTATGGAGATTCCTGAAAAAAACTAAAATTCCATTTGACTCAACAATATATTTCTCTTCTAGGTGTCTTCTCAAGGAGTTAAAGACATCATGCCATCATAATGTAATGCATATCCATATTCACACACCAGAAATCATGATAGCTAAATCTTGGAAGTAGCCTATACCTCAATAAACAGATAAATGGATAAAGGAAATGTGCTATTTACATACAATGTCTGCCACAAAGAAACAAGGACTTGAGTTGTCTGTAGAAAAATGGATGCACTTTCAGATGATAATGCTAAGCAAATCTGACAGTTTAAATATTGTACAGTTTCTCTGATATGAAAAACGATATATACAACATACGAAATAAAGAAGTGTATCTAAAAATGGACCCTGACTTAGTACAACTGCCTTACATGTTTTGCATGTTGTTTGGCCTATCTGTCTGATAAACAATCTTTAACTTTAAAGGACCTGATAAGATAAATGAATAAATGAAAATGATGTTGTAAAAAAATAAAAGGGGGATAGAAGAGGAAAAAAACATATAAGTGAAATGTTGTGTACCCATTTCCTGCATTGAATATAATCATTCTATACCATAAATATGTGCTAATAGTTTAAAAAAAGACTGGAGTATATATCAGAAAGCACTTAAAAGGATTTTTAAAAGTTTATTATCATTAAACAAGTCATTTCCTTTATCACATTTCCTAGGGAAATATGTAGATAATATAATACCATGTGTAAAGATTACAATGCTTTTATAACACTGAAAAACCATAAACTAATAATACAGTAATATAACATCATATATATATATATATATATATATATATATATATATATATATATATATATAAATAAATGGCTGGCTCAGCCTGCCCTGGGGGGGAGCTGGAACAGCATATGGTGCCAGGGATCGAACCACGGTCCCTGCAGATGTCTAAGCTTTCCTAAGCAGGCGCTTCAGACTGCAGAAACATCTCACCAGCCCCATTATCCACTGTTGAAAAAGTTTTCAAAAGAACGTCAGTGACAGAGGGAAATTCACAGAATTTTAATATAAGTATTTGTAATATGAAATATCTGCAGCAAAATACAGATTAAAAAAGTATTTGTAGTATAATAAAGTATCTGCAGCAATACTTGGAAAATGAAATGAAAATATTTCTAAGGTGGTAGTCCAGTAATATCTTTGTTTTTATTAGATAACGGTTTCTAACTCAGTTCATGCATGAGTACTCCCAGTAAATGTTTTGGTACAAGATGTCAAGAGAGTTAGTCTCTTAAACATACTGTATTGCTATATGGCTTAGATCCAACATGTCCCAACACTAGATCTATGTTCTATATATTCTGTCTTACTGCTGAAAACAGAGGTTAGTAAACTTTACATACTCATCCCTGCCTCTTTCTCAAGTCCAGTCAGAATATTACTATTTAGGCACTTTCCTGGTCCAAATTACTATCCTACTTCTTTAGTTTTCCAATACAGTACCTAGCAAATCTTTTTTTTTTTTTTCCTAGCAAATCTTAATGTTCTGAAATGTAGATTATACTTTCTTCCAGAATACATGACTAACTATAACGTAGATCTGTGCCATTAACTAAGATATTTAAGTAGATAAAACAGAACACAGGAAGGAAACACTGGTGAAATCAGATTTTCCTACTGCTAAAACACAAACACTTTCAATTATTTCACATTTGCCTGTTCCAGATTCCCACACTATGTCCTTCTTCATGAAATATTTTAGACTATATCCTTTTAAGCTCCTCAGTTTAATCCCTTCTTTGCCCCCACCCTTAATTCTTTCATGCTTTTATCACTGAACTCTATAGTTATATACCTCCTGAACAAAATTCTTTTTGGATCCAGATTCTTAAGCTGCCCAATCTATTAAGTATTACATAACCCACATAAACTGACTGTCATCAAGTTCTCATATAGCTCAAAATTAAATATTCTAAGAGTTAAGATACAAATCTGGAAGCTTATTACTAGAGAGCTCTTTCTACAGTGGCCATGGATTAGAGACCATAAAAAGAAACATTTTTCAGGAAGTTCCTATAATAATGAAATACTGAGCAAAGTACTTTAATAAACTCATCTAGGCCTCCCTCAATATGGTCAGTCATTACCAACCATTTCACTTTTGCAAAGAGAGATTCAAAAAGTTTAAGGGATATTTTCCAAGATACGTACACAACTTCTATTCAGCAGGGCTAGAATGTGAATCTAGATTTAATTTCCATTACATTACACTCTCTTGGCATCTTTCTGGTATTCACATATAAGTCATTCATCAGATCAGAAATAGTCCACACTTCATTGTTCACAAGTGTATTATTGGAGACTGACACTAAAATCTTGCTGAAAACCTCAGCATATACTCTAAATTTAAAGAGGAAATAAAGTGACAGTAGGAAAAGGGCAGAATAGCCTGTCTTAAGTGTGCTCCTTTCCCCATGATTACAATAAATCAACAAAATGTCCAGATCAATTCAATTTGTGTTAAAAAAAAAAATCAGTTGAAAAGCTTTCATGATTCAAACAAGTGCCAAATCAAGCTGTACAAAAGGAGATAGGAAAATTCATAGCATTCACTCAAAATCAACTAGTTTCTCTCCTACTTAAATCTAACTACTTAGAGAAAAGGGTACCAAAGTAAGGGCTGCTAAGAACAAATTCGACAGGTTGAATTACCATATACACTCATACACCATTGCTCCTCCCCTTCAGCTCAGCCCAGAAAAGTACACAGAAAGTTTGTAAAAACTGGTAAAGGTAGCTATTTATTCATGAGTGGATTCAAATACAAATTACCAGGCCACCAAAACCATAAGCTTCCAAAATTCCATTCTAAGTAAACAGAAGTATGCAAAATACCTGACAAAGAATTCACATTCACATACACACCCACACACCCACACCCACAAACCCACACCCACACACACCCACACCCACACCCACACACACACACACACCAATATATTCAAAAAGACCAGGAAACTGTTCATGCAAGAGACAGGAAATGTTAGAAATGACTAAATTGGAAAAATAAAATTCATTAAAAGTGTTCAAAAGTAGCCCTCAGTAGAAACAGGAATCAGCAAACTCCCAGAATCATTTGATACACTCCAGGCAGAAGAATAAAGAGAAAAAGAATGAAGAATATGGAAAGACGAGACTCATGAAACACCACCTGAAGGACCAATATATACACTATAGAGGCACCAAAAGAAAACTGAAATCGAAAGGGAAAATGTATTTGAAAATATAGACCAAAACTCCCTAAATTTGAGAAGATATTCAGATTCAAGAACCCTAACAGACCCCCATGAAATCAAATTTCAATAGACCACACAAAGACAAAATCGAATGTTAAAAGTCAGACACAATTTCTTGGTTCTGTTGTTGTTGTTGTTTGGTCTTTATTTTTGCTGTATTTTTTGATTGAATTGTTCTTGATGCTAGGACCTAACCTAGGGCTTCTAGCTCGCTAGGCAAACATTTTACTGCTGAGACAAATCCCCAGCCCCAAATGTATTCTTTTTTAAATTTACTTATTTTGAGGAACTGGGGATTGAACTCAGGCCCTTGCATGTGTTGGGCAAGCACTTATTCTACTGAGCTATCTTCCCAGCCCTAAAGAGCTGGAGTTTTTTGTTGTTGTTGTTTTGTTTGTTTGTTTTGTTTTTCAGTAATAGGGATTGCACTCTGGACCTTGCACTTGCCAGACAGGCGCTTATGTCACTTAGCTATATCCTCAGCCCCTAAAAGTCAGACACAATTTTGAAAGCAGAAAAATGAAAGCTGTTCAATGTGTACAAAAGAGCATATATAAGATTATCTGCAGATTTTCTGCACAAGACTTAATATATAAAATAAAAAGATATACTCAAAATGCTGAAAGAACAAAAGAACTGCCAACCATAAGCACATTCACAAAAACTGTCCTTCAAAAATGAAGAAGAGCCAGTGAGATAGCTCAGCAGAATAAAGCTCCTGCTTAGGGAAACACAAGGACTGGGGTTCAATCCCCACACCACATGCCACAGCAGCCCTGCCCCCAGGGCAGGCTGAGACAGCCAGAGGATCTGGCTGTGGTGGCACACACCTGTAATCACAGCACTGGGGAGGCTAAAAACAACCAATACATTAAAAAAAAAAAAAAAAAAAAAAAAAAAAAAAAAAAAAAAAAAAAAAAAAAAAAAAAAAAAAAAAAAAAAAAAAAAAAAAAAAAAAAAAAAAAAAAAAAAAAAAAGAAAAGAAAAGAAAAAAGAAAGAAAGAAAGAGAAAAAATTTCCTAAATAAACAAAAGCTAAGGGAGTTCACTGTCACCATCAGCATAAATGCCTGACAAGAAATGCTAAAGCAGTCCTAAAGTTAAATAAAATGCTGTTAGATGGCGACATGAAAGCACATTCAAGTGTGAAATTCACTAGTAAAAACCTAAATCCTGTAACACTAGAATGGTGGTGCATAGATAACTTTTAACTGTCACAATTTAAAATATAAAATTATGAAAAATAACTATCAAAGTGTTAAATATAAAAGATATACTTTATGATACCAATAACAAAGAATGTGAGGTTATGAAACACATTTTGTATGTGACTGAAGATATCAGATAAAAATGTGAATATAAGAGACTTTAAATTCCTATGCTATTTTATGAAGAAAGAAGACACAGGAAAGAAATACAGAGCTCTTTTTTAGCTGGAACCATGGAGGGTGTAGAAGAGAAGAAAAAGGATCCTGCTGTGCCACAGACCTTTAAGAAAAAGCAAAGGCATTTTGCAGAGTTGAAGATAAATCACCTGAGAAAGAAGTAGGCCCAGAAGATACTTCACAAGGCAGGAGGAAGCTCATCTATGAAAAAGCCAGGCACTGTATAAGGAGTACAGACAGAGGTACAGAACTGAGATCCAAATGGCTAGGATGGTGAGGAAAGCTGGCAACTTCT
>PVJA010013626.1:33475-51250 GCA_004027025.1 Myocastor coypus | reverse complement strand
GGGAGGAGAGGGGGAGGGGGAGGGCAGGGGAAGGGGAGGGGAAGAAGGAGTATGTGCCACAGAAACTGTGACAACATAAGCAAACAAAATAAAACACAAAACATTTATAAGGAAAACTAAAACAAAGAAAATGTATTTTCCCTATCCAGTTTGAGGGGGACTAAATAAATAGAAATAAAGGAGAAGCCCCTTATGAATAGTCTATTTTAGGAGCAAAACTTATTGGGAGCTGTAGCCAAAAAAGTAACTTGATGAGGGCAAACACCAGTGGTATGTAGGAAGGTTTCCTTGCTTCTCTTCAGTACCTGATGGGAAAAAAGAAAAATTGAAGTGGACACATAGCCTGACCAGAACTATTTTAAAATTGAAAATTGGAGGAGACTGAGTTACCCTGTGGTCTTCTGTGATCTTTACATGATCTTATATTTAGAAAGTTGTACAAATTAACGTACAAAATGCTACCATGTCACCAATGCTGATGAGCCTGGAAAAGAGCTAAGTGCCATTACTTGTGATAGACTCTGTTCTGATAGAAACTAAGTCTCCATTCATGCAAGGCCATTTGACCATGTCTCTAGAAGAGAATTTCTTTGATTGCAAGGAATACACTGAATAGACACCCTGAAGAATTTCTATGGTGAGTTTCAGAGAATCCACAGTCAGTAACTGAAACTGGTCGGGACTTGTAGATGCTGCTACAATCGCCTGGAAACCCAGGAGGAAAGATCTTCCTCTCAGAGCTGGCCTCTCTACCTCTGTGGACTCTTGCCTCTGGGCAGTTGATCCTCTCTTTGTTTCCCTCCAGCGATCTTTCTTCACCATACACTTGGCCCTGAACACGGCCCCCAGGGACCTCCTGAGAGCTCTGCGCTCCCTCGCGCAGCCTCCACTGGCGTCACATCTTACCCATTCGTGGGCTTGCTTTCTTGAACCAGGCCACCAATCACGTGTCTCTGATGATTAACTTGCCTTAGCCCCTTACTTACACCGAGTCCTGTCACCCATGACAACCATTGGAAAGTCACACCATTCAAAGAGGAGTCACATAACACAGACAGGGCTGAGGGCTGGCATGGCCTGGAAAAGTATACTGTGCCTTCATTACAGAAATTAGTGATCTAAGACTTTCCCAGTAAAAGTTGTAGCACATGGACAGTGCATGGCGTCTGCAGAACACTAGTAAACAATAAAACAACAAATTACAAATTCTCCTGCTTGACTGCTACAGTCGCAGACTGTTTCAAGCTCACTTGATATTGTGTAGATATTTTTTGAAGCTATTCACCTGAATCGTATTTTCTTGAATCACTGGTGAATGCTAACAGAGGTATCTCAAATTGCATTGGGTAAGAAATTGCAAATCAATACCTCTGAATATCGGCATCTTTTTTTTTTTTTTTGAGGCACAGAGATGAAAAATCTTCCCCATTGTAGTATACATAGCCCAAGTACATTATTATAAGAAATATAATAGAGTTTTATTATGCAGACTGCTCAGTGAAACACATACCAAAAACACCAGCACATTTTCTGTTTTATTTGGATAGATGAGATAATCTTCAAGCAAGTAACCATGATAGGTGAATCTAGATAAAATATTTTTTGAAAACAGCAACAACAGTCATGGGTATCTTTTTTTTTTTTTTTTTTAATATCAGATGGTGGAGCCTGTTCCCAAGTTTTGTAGATCACCCCTCAGGTGAGAGGAGGCTGTGAGCACATGAGGACACCCTGTGACCAGAATCATCGAGCATTAGTCTAGGGTGCCCCAGAGCAGGGACCGCTTCTCAGTACTCGGACTGTTCTGGGAGCAGGATGCAAAGTCAATGAAGACTCAGAGCCTAAGGAAGTAGTTGTAGGATATTTTTTCCCCCACTGGACCGTTTAGGTGGCAGTAATCAAACTAATTCATTCCTGTAGGTCTCAGTTTCTTTATAGAGTGAAACGGTTTTGGAGTCGGTATTTCGAGTATTGATACTTTTACTATACCGTGCCTTCAGATTTTCGAAGCATCTGTTTATTCAATCTTAAAACTACCTACCTTCCCATTAGAAAGCAAGTTCTTCTCCCAGACAAACCAATCTTTTTTATTTTCCATGGTAAAGTAGCCTAAAGTTTGGATATATAGTTTACCTTGGAAAAATGTTAATGCTAAAAATACTTTTTCCAGCTTAACACTACAAAATCAGAATGGAAGCTGTACCCATATGTCTCTGAAACGATATTTCAACAGTGTAACTCCAACAAATTCAAATCCTGTAAAATAGTTGCTATGATTTTTACTCTTGTATCCAAGCACTGTGCCACAGAGCTATCTCTCTGGCCCCTCCCCTTTCTCTCCTTGCATTTCTTTCTCTTTTTTTTTTTTTCTATTTTTTTAAAATTTTGTTGCAGGGCCAGGGTTCGAACTTATGACCTTGCACTTGCCAGGCAGGCACTTGTGCCATGGAGCTATCTCCCTGGCCCCTTTTCCTTGCATTTCTTGATGCTCTTCCCATCTCAAAAAGATCTGCCTCCCTACTTCCTGTTATCTAGCTTTTATTTTATTTTGCTCTTTATTTATATTTTGTGTTTCTTATGTAAGAGACAGCATGTAATGGTCAGGCTTACATGTCTGATTTGTTTTGCTTAACATTACGGCCTCAAGGTGTATCCATTTTCCTGCAAATGACTCAGGTTCATCCTCCCTGCTGACAGAGTAGTACCCCACAGCGCGCTCATAGCAGCGGTCCTGCTATCCATTCATCTGGTGATGGACACAGACATCACTTCCAGGATGGAGCTCTTGTGAGCTGAGCTGCTATCAGTGTGGGTGGGTATTTCTGTGATGTGCTGTCTTTCACTCTTTTGGGATGCTACCTACAAGAGGAGTAGCTGGACCAAAGAAATTTCTAGGTGTAGTGTTTTGATGGATCTCCACACTGATTTCCACAGTAGTACAGCTGTGGTAACAACATCCTATAGGCAGATTTCTTTTCTTTTTTTTAAAGGTGGTGCACACTGTTACCTTGTTTGTTTTTGGTCTTTTTTATTTTATTGATTATTTTTTGGTTGAACTGTTTTTTACAAGAGCTTTTATTCTTTTTTTTGGGGTGCTGAGGACCAAACCCAGGGTTTCCAGCTCGCTAGGCTACCATTCTACCACTGAGCCAAATCTCCAGCCCCTTACAGGCAGATTTCTGATCCATCTTTATTACCCATTAACTTATTTTCAAATTGTTTTCCAGGAATTGTTTATATATTTGACTCTATAATCAAATGATAGCTATTTTTTATTTTTGCACGATTTTTTTTTTCGGGGGTGGGGGGAAGGATCTGCAGGTTGTTCAGGGTCTCACTACTAGGTCAAATTCATAGTGATCCACCTGTTTACAGCCTCCCAAGAGCTGGGACTTCAGGCGCGTGCCACTGTGCCGAGTCTCAATTGCTGTCTCAGCGTGCCACAGGGGTGGGGCTAGCACAGCAGGTGCAGCAGGCACAGCAGGCACAGAGATCGAAGCCCTGGCCCTTGTGCCTGCTTGGAAGTACTTTATTCCACTGAGCTATTTGGCCAGCCCTACAAAAAAAATTTTTTTAAATCCTCTCACTGTAGTTTCATCTTCAGATGAGTTTATTAGAAGTTAAAAATAAAATTATTGTGATAACATCCATTTTCTATAGTAGTTTCAAATATATATAAAAGGAAGCAAATCTAAGCTCTGTACTACTAGGGAACTCAGTAATCTTATAAGTTAGTTTTTATGATCATATAATATTTTCTTAAATATTTCAGGACATACCAAAGTATCATTTGATTATTCTCTTGGTTGCTAATAGAAAAATAAGACCATAGAATTAATCTGATTATAATGGCTAATGGTTCTAATAATTACACAGGTATAAATTTAGATTAAGTTATAAGTATTTGAATATATATATATGCATGTATATCACAATGCAATTTACATATATATCATAAATGTTTGTCTACTTGAAAGTGTAGATTTTAAATACCTTCTGTCTTTTACTCAAAATATCAAATTATACCACATAATCTATGTAGTCATCTATGTTAAGGAGGCAAATTTGTCCTCTTATACACAGCAATTAGGAAAAGCATTTTTTTCTTGAAAGGAAGCTGTTTGGGGGGGGAAGAAATCTGGTACCCAAAATAAGTGGGCTATCAATGGCAGAGAACAGCATTACTTAAAAGCATTATCCCTATTATTAGGAATGACATACTACCATTCCATTCTTATGTGTTATGATCATTATCTACATATATGTATAGACAGAAAAATTCAGGTACTCCATGGTGACTAAGCAATTTTGGAATGAATCCATACCCTAAGTAGACTAAGTCGTATAATGGATAAATGGTTTATACCTTAACTTTCTCTCGCTCTGTCTCCCCCTCTCTCTCTGCCACTGTCTCTTCCTCTTTGCCTCCCTCTTTCTCTCTCTCTTGTTTTGTTTCCATCTTTGTTTTTTTGAGAGAAGGTCTTTCTATGTAGTGCAGGCAACCTTAAGCTTGTTGTATAGCCCAGGTTGGTCTTAAACTCATGATTATCCTCCTGCCTCAGGCTCCCAAGTGCTGGGATTACAGGCATGCACCAACACTCCTGGCCTCTTAGCTTCTCATTTGTATATGAAGCAATCTTTATTAAACATACTAGCATTTTGTATAGAAATATCTGGTTGAGATGATATTGTGAACAAAAATTTACAAATACATCTATAGAAACTTAGATCATAAGTTTCTCATGAGGAGACATTTAGTATATGTCACTGATATGTATTTGCAAAACATTTGATACTGCAAACATTAGAAGTTTCAAGACTCTGGGCAAGGAAATGTTTATACTCTCCTACAGTGAGGGTGTGTGCTGCGATGTATGGCTCTCTGTGATGCAAATGATTGAAGATAGAAACTCACTGATGAATTGCTTCATGTTCCTCCTTTCTTGGTGACGTGAACTGTGCATCCTTTCTTCACAGGTTTTGAAGAATGGACTGGCTGGATTTAGCATTGTTTTTAGCTTTTCAGGAGCAAGCATGCAATTATTAGGGAAAGTAAGGGTCCTACCTCTATAGAACTGGAGAACAGAAATACCACCCCTGACAGGACCTGTGCAAACAGTCAGGAGTGGAAGCCCCACCGAGTGCCCTAAGACCTGCCAGCCTCCCAGTGCACAGAGCAAAAAGAAAGTTCCTCCTTGAGAAAATTCTCCCAGAATGACTCTGTCACAGACCAGCCATTCCTCACCTTGATCCAGCAACACTTTGTTTATTTTTTGCTTTTGCATTTTTTGCTGCCTAATTCCAGGTATCTCCTGGAACTCTGGTGACAGGCAAATCATATCAAACAAGAAAAGCATAGTCATAATCATATTTAATGTAACGGGTATAGTTGGCACATGTGGGCAGATATATTTGATATGTTAACTTCTGATTTACGCCCACAGTGAGATATGCAAATATGTACTTGCATTTATGTCTGTCTCTGCCGCTAGCTCTAGCAATAGCTCAATCTCTATACCTTTTCTTTGTCTATCTCAGATCAGGGCCATGGTTACACCATCACCTCAAACATTTATCATTGCTTGGTGTTGGGAGCACTCAAAAGCCTCTCTAGTAGATATTCCCATATACACAATTACCCGTTGTGAACCATACTTACCTTACTACTGCAAAACATTAGAAGTTGTTCCTTCTATGTAGTTGCAGCCCACATCCACTACATTGGTCATCTTTAAATGACCCTTTTCTTGATTTTTATATTAGTAGAGGCAAAATCTCTTGCTTTCATTGCCCAGAAGTAAGTGTGCCTTAATGTTCTTATTTGAAGCTCATCCTTGCACTTCAGAATTGTCCAACTTATCCGAGATTTTATGGTCTTGTCCGTCTTCCTCTGAACGTATGTCACTGGCAAAAAAGCAAAGTACGTTTCTTAGAGCTGGCAATCACAGTAGGGGACAAACACTCACAGAACATCCTACTGCCCTAGGCAATCTCTGCCTGAGAGGACCAGCTGGCTTTGCATAAAAATAAACAAGGCGGAGTGGCTGCACAGTAGGCAGGTAGAGCTTTTAAAACTGAAGAGAAAAACATGGTAGCATTTCTAATTTAACGCTGTTGCAAAACTTGATATAGCTAACTGAATGACTATATTAAGGAGAACTACTGTACATAATTTGAACATCTGCTGTGTCTTGTAGGAGGGGAGCTGGTGCTGTCTGGTGGCATTGCTGATGACACTGTCATTCTTTTGGCGTGTCCACATGTGTGCAGATCTGATGAGTCTGATCACGTTAATTATACGGCTTGACAGTCCAGGCCTCTGATGACACTGACAAAGAATAAGTAGAATATTGAGGGGTCGGTTCTGAAAGATGTCTAGGAGCTACATCTTCTCAGTGTACAAATTACTGCCTTTGTCTAAGATAAATACTTGGGTAGAAGTAGCAGCGCTAACCATAGTGGTTGAAAGGTTCACTCCTCGGAGGTGTGTTGTGTGTGTAAGCCAGTCCCTAGGGATGCAGAAATGTACCTAGACCAGACGAAGAGAGTCAGTCACAGAGGGGCTGCAGGCATTGTTGGCCAAATCGCACTATAATATAGTACTGCCATCATCATCATTTCCTTTCATCTTGTTTATTTTGAACAACTTACCATCTATTAACACCCTGACAGCGATCGATATCCACCTGTTGTGCGTCTACACCGTTGCTGGAGTCTGCAGCCTTCCTCTAATAAAATCAGAGGATTATGAACCTGAGAATGTAGCTAGTTCCCTATATTTACCTATTACTGTGGGAGGTTTTTAAGTGAGATTATTTAAATTAGCTGGTTCTGTGTCAGGCCTTTCAAAAATGTGTGAGTTGGGCTGGTGAGATAGCTCAGCAGTCTAACCTTAGGCAAGCTTAGGCAGGCCCAGGGGAACTTGGTTCAATCACCAGCATCACACACTGCTCCAACTCCACCCTCAGAGTGCCTAAGCTGGCTCAAAAAAGAAAACGTGTAAGTTTTCTGTTAAGTAGCCAAACTTCTACTACAGTTTTTCAAAGTGCACTCTCAAAATTGAAAATACAGAAAAGAGGGCTGGGGCTATAGCTTAGTGGCACAGTGCCTGCCTGGCAAGCATGAGGTCCTGAGTTCAATTCATGGTGCAAAATAAACAAACAAAAAAAGCGTAAAAAATTTTTATTTTGCCATCTATTTTGGAGTATTCTTCCCAAACTTGTTGCTACAGATATGCAAATACACATTCATTTGCATTGATGTGTAACATGTATATTTTACATATTTGACCTCTCTAGTTTATTCAGTTCTATATCATTTCCCTACTTGTTACGTAGTTCACAGTTCCTTATATAATTAAATCCAATCAATAATATCTTATAGTACATAAAAGCAGCTCTTAGCATTTAGGATATTTCCTTATGTATGGTTATGAATAATGTGAATATCTTCATGTGGGAGTAATAACCTGTTCTTTTTTATTCTTTCTCTTTTCTGAGTCTGTTCTAGATTCACAAAGCCAGAGCTCATACACTTCTGAAATCTTCCATGTTTTCAAATAGACAGTAACCTAGTTAATAGCAATTATCTTTCATCTACAAAAAACTATACTTACGTGGAAAATGGAAGACTGGTTTTCCTCAGTGAAGGATGACCTCACTAGAAATAGCAATAGCTAAGGCTGATGGTGAGCTTAAGTAAAGCTCGCCTAAGTGGCGAGCATTGCAGCATGGCCACTGTCCAAGTTTGTGTATATTTTAGATGCTAAGTACAGATTCTTTTGAATTAAAGGGTAAAGTGTGCTGGAATTTTAATGCGTAGCATGACTGAACAAATACTGTAGCTCAAAGACATATGATTCATTCTTGGATACTTTCATTCTCCCCTGAAGCGGGGGAAGAAAAGAAAAAAAAAAAAAATCTCTCTACATATGAAAACCAAAAAAATAGAAATCAAAGATCTTGCTTTTCTGAAAAGGGAAATATCTCTTAGCATCACTTATGTTTTCAATTTCAAAAAAGCGTGAGGTACTTGATATTCACTGGAAATCATTGTAAAAGAAGAAAGAAGAAAACTGAAAAGGAAAGAGAGAGTAAGAGAGGGAAAAACACCTTTTGTCAACTGCGCCATCTCAATTCTCCATTTCTGTACAGAGGAAAGAGCACTCACTGGATCCGAAGCTTTGTGACCTGACCTTGGACAATTCGTGCAGCCTTAGCCACTGTGCCTTCCTTCATCTGGGCCGTGACTGTCTTGGGGTGTGACTGTAAAGCCCCACTTGACCCCTATGGCTGTCAGTCAGTGCTCTCTTGCTACCTTTAGGTGAGAAGGACAGACCATTTCTTTTCTTTTTTTGGTACCAGAAATTGAACTCAGGACTTCGCGCCTGCCAGGCAGGTGCTGTGCTACTGAGCTATGTCCCCAGCCCAAGGACAGATTATTTTAAGAAACAGAACTTTAAAGTAATTCCTTGAAGTCATAAATTCAGACTGCTAGCAGGTGAAGGATTACCAATTTGCTATAAAAGCATACACAGGCAGACAACCCGAGAAGTGATTAATACACCAAATAGAAAAAAAAAAAAAAAATATGTAAAGCTAAGATTCTAAAGGTAAGAAATCCTCATGTTCTCAGAGCATCCTAAGTTTTAGTGTATAGTGAATCAGATAAAATAATTAAAACAATAGCAAGTTTATGTAGCAATTTCTGGTGTCAATTACTGTCGCATTTCATTGGTCTGGTCCTCACATAGCCACCATCGCCGAAACTTGTGACAGGCGATTCGTCTATTTAGGGCAAAATAGCTGATGAGTTTTACAGTCAGCCTTAAAAGAGGTTGAATTTTTTCTTTCTCTTGGGCACTTTCGTCATGAAATAAAGAGAGAATATGAAAAATCAAAACTAGAGTGATAGATTATGTAAAAGTTAGTCGAATGGAAAATTTCCCATCAAAACCGATCTTCTAAATGGCTTTTAATGTTAAAAAACAGAATTGGAAATAAATGAGCCACACTTGCATCATACACACTGAAAAAAGCACGCCAACATTAATCAGAATTAGGTGGCAGGCGTGAATCAGGAGAAAAGCAAATTTTAATGGAAGAGAAGGCACGCGAGAATAAGTTAGTTAAAAACTCAGCCACTGGATCTTTTGGGGGTGAGGGTCATCCACCTATGTTACACATTTCTGGCCAGTTTGCTAGAGAAAAACGTAAAGTATAAATTAGAAACATAAGGGGGTCCATTTAGCTTTTTTTAAGGAAGAAGAGAGCAAGTGGTGATCAATTCTTCAGGTCCTTTTCTGAAATTAGCATATACTTAATATCAACCTGGCAAAGATGCTGTATTAGTTTGCTCAGGTTACTGTAACGTAGTCCTCCAGGCTGGGTGGCTTAAGCAAAATTTGTTGAATAGGAATTCTGGGGGCAAAAAAAAAAGCTGTCGAGGGGATCTTAGTGAAAGCCCCACCGGATCTTTGAATTATTCACAATAACAACCCATCATGTTGCAATTTCTTTTTCATGATTTGCCGCCTTTTCTGCCTTTGGCTGCATCCCTGGGCAGAACGCTTGCAAGTGCCACAGCTGCTTCTGGGTATGGTTACCTTTCTGCTGTATTAGAATGCATTTGATTGCTGCTTTGCACAATCTGAAGTTATTGTTGTTCTGTGATGAACACCTGCTTTCCTAAAAACAAACAGGCACTTCTCACCTGTTCTTATGCCACAATTGTCAGGGATGTTTTCCTTTTTAAAACACATTAAAGTGGCTCTATGGGACCAGTGAGAAAGCTCAGTGGACTAAGCACCTGCTTAGGCAAGTAAAGAGACCAGGATTTGATTCCCAGAACCATATGCCCTGCCAGCCATTGAGGCCAGCATGGTGGTGCATGCCTGTAATGCCAGCACTGGGGAGGGTAAAAACAACAGGATCACTATGAGTCTGAGTTTCATAGTAAAATTTAAATTTTTAATTTAAAAAATTAAAAAAAATAAGGTGACTTTATGGAATAACGCGAATGCTAAATTATAGTACAGCTTTTTTTTTTTTTTTTTTTTTTTTTTTTTTTTTTTTTTTTTTTTTTTTTTTTTTTTTTTTGTCTTTTTGAGGCAGGGTCTCGCTATGCAGTTCAGGCTGGCCTTGAGCTCACTTTTGTAGCCCAGGCTGGTCTCGAACTCGCACCAGTCCTCCTGCCTCAGCCTCCCAAGTGCTGGGATTACAGGCGTGCGCCACCACGCCCGGCTTAAGTACAGCTTTTTTGAACATGTAAGTTGTGAAGCATTTTTAAATGGCAATTGAGCTCAACACATGCTATGAGGAAAAGTTGATGCCCTTCACCTGAAGAGACAAAGTGACCGGCTGTGTCCAGGCTCATTGGTGCACTGGAATTGCCCAGGACAGTGGTGAGTGCTACCCTGAAAATAGTTACTGTGAGATCGAATCTGTTATAATTCATTTGGGCCTTGAGTGGACCTAGGAGGAAAAAATGCAATAGGAATAAGGGAGACACAGACAAAAGATAAGAGCTGCAATGGGGTGGAGGTCCTGTCTCTTGTGTTGGGAAGGGAAGGCTGGCCTGTAGGGTGCTCATTTATACCCTCCGGAGACTGGTGTCAATGTCAGCCTCTCTACCCAGCAGTTAGTTAAGAAGCTGCTGCAGCCTGTTCACGTGGTTCTAGAAGCTTCCATGTTCTCTGGCTGGCTTCATCCTACACACCTGATCAATTTTTCAACTTCCAACACCAATGAATTATGAATGCATCCTGATTCACAGCTGTAAATGTGGGGGAGGGAATGTAATAATAAAACAACTTACAATGAAAATGTTCCTTATGGAGATACAGGTCATCTAAGGAGCCAGAGCCATGACTTTAAAAGCTGAGTTCCAAGTTAGATAGCATCAGCATCACCTGGTATATTGGAGTTCTTCAGGAAAGCACTCCTATAGGGCATGGACAAACAGAGAGATGAGAGGGATTTTATTTGGGCAGTAGACTTCTGTGGTTAGGAAGGCTGAAAAGTCCCACAGTAGGACATCTACAGGGTAGGGAACCTGGGAATTCAGTAGCTTGACTTAGTCCCTGTTCAAATCCTGAGACGCTGATGGTGAAACTATGAAGCTGGAAGACTGATAAGGTGTGGGTCACTATCACAAATTCCACAGTCCAGAAGCCAGACTGACATCAGATGCACCAGGCAAGCAAAAAAAAGGGTATGCCAGCTCCCAGAGAGAGAATGCTCATTCATCTTCCTCCTCTTTGAGTTTTATCCAAAACTCTGGCCAGTTAGATGGTGCCTGCCCACATGGAGGGCTGACTGGCCTCGCCCTGTTCCTTAGCTTGCATGCTAGTCTCCTCTGGAAACACACAAAAGCACCCAAAAATGCTGTACAGAGTAGCTAGGCATTGCTGAATGAATGCAAACTAACTCCTCCGTGAATCATCATGCCTGGGAGCCTGCCATAAGTGCACCTTTCACAGGCCTTGCTGCAGACAAATTGAATCGCAAATTCTAGGGACACAGCTAGGATCCCCTTTCAGCAAGCTCTCCGGTGAGCCCTGATGCGTGCTCAAGTGGTGAATCAGAGTTAAAGCAAGTGGGAAGCAACAGTCAGGGGAAGGGACCCCGCTTCACATTTCCAGAGGAATGCTTTTCAGTGTGAGCACATACATCTCTTTTTCTAATTAATGCTTGGGACAGAAAGTAAAAAGGGCCAAGAGGTGAATATATATATCCCCACAATGAATATTTTATTTGTATCACAAACATGTACTACTAATAAATGAAAAATAATGAAGTTGTAACCTTCAGTAGACTTTGGTCTGTTTTATCATTTTTATTGCTAACCACGTTTCTCCTTTTGGTCCAAATTGTTATCTCTTCCTAGTCTTTGCCCATATTTCCTTTTCAATTATAACTATCCTTTTCTCAGACTCTTCCCTACACTTTTCTCACTTTTTACCTTTTCATCTTGCATTTGCCAACATGTAAAAGTTGAGTTTCCAGATTAAGGACTAGGAGAATGCAAAAATATGAGCAATTGCCTGAAAACTCTGTTTGGATGCCAGGAAGGCAGGGCTTACCTACTGTACTCTGCCATTTTAACGTGTAAAAAATAGTTTCTGTTGGAGAGTAGTTTAAAAGCCATAGCTAAATAAACTATGTAGTATTTTCAGAAGTTATTTTCTATTTTGGAAAACACTGTCTCAGAAATCCTATTCCTCTCCCTGCTTTTTGTGCTGGCTGGCATGCTAAGTATTCTTCCTTTGGCCCAGATATATTTCGCTATTTTAAATTTGTTAATACCGTCCAGTAGGGAAACATAAAGAGATGGGATGCTTCTTTGCTAAATGTGCACTACAATATCCTTACTTTAAAATATACGAATTGTTTTTTTGACAGTATAAACCTATTTTGGAAATAATTATCTTTGTATTAGACTCAAATAAACAATTCATCTTGAACCTAAAATTTCGTTGGCGGTTCAAGCTCATAACAGCAAACAAAAAGGACATCTGAATGCGCTGATCTTCAGTGAACAATACAATTTTCCTCCAGTCTCCCTTTAAAATGTACATAGCAAATAGTTTTGTAGCAGAATTTCATTTTAGGTATAATAAAATATAGTTTAAATTCTTAGAAAAAAAAGCTTTAGAAAAAAGGCTACTTTTTAAAGGTGCATTTTAAAAATAAGATTTCATGAACTTTTTAGATGTTTCTATCTTTTTAATGAATTGAGTAAAAAAAAAAAAAAAAAAGAAAATCACTTGAAACTTTATAGAAATAGCATGATTAATTCAGAATTTATATCTTAAACTCCAGAGAAACAACCTACTTTTCCAGAATTTTTTTTGGCTCTGTAGACTAAAGAGGCAACATCTAGTGACAGTTACTCTATTGTTTGCTAGTTTCAAGAGAGGTACACAGGAGTGAGTGGAGGCGTGCCAGCTCTCCTGCAGGCTTCGGAGACAAGCAAGAGTTTGTGGAGCCTCTCACTCAATCTCTAATAAAACGTGGGACACGTTAACATCCTTCAGTTGGTTACACATTCGCTGCACAGAAATTACAGACTGAGTGGACTGGTGATTGCTAGCAAACATGCTTCTAGGTAAGTAAGAACTTACAAACGGTGGGTTCATTGTCCTGAAGTGATAGGTACTCTGGGTGTAGGTGTACCTGGCTTTTGTTGTAATTTTCCAGGGTCATCGAGATTTCAAATTCTGCTGGGTAGTTCTATAATTAGTATTATGTGTCCCTGCAGACTTTTAGGTGGCAAGAAGTGGCTATCTTGGAATCGCGCATAAAGAACCAGCCACAATTGGCATTTGGCCTGTCCTTTTTCTCCTTCTATTAATATGAGCTTGATGTTTTGTCAGTGGTTGTAAGAGACAAGATCTAATCCAGCATAACTTCATTTAAAAATATACTAGAATTCTGTGTGTTTTTGAAATGCTCTGATGTGTCTTAGAAAAAGGACTGGTTCTATATGATTACTTAATTAATATGAAAATACTTAAATACTTAGATTGTCAAATTAAAATAAATTTCAAGCAGCAGCAGTCTGAGCAGGTGATGTGTTAATAAGCTACATATTTTAGCAATGTTGACAATTATATCTAAAATATTTTAAAATTAACATTGGCATGCATTGGTCTTCACAGAAATGTCGCAAAAACCCTTCAAAGATGATGTGATGTAGCTATCTTCTTTAATAAAGGACCATAATTAAATGAGAATTTAATTGAAAGATAATGTAAACATTTTAAAAAATGCTTCATTGGTCAAATGTTTCATTTACTGCCACTTAATATTATGAAACGCTGCCTGAATTTTATGGCTTGGATTATTTGTTTCAAAAACATTTTACTAATAGATTATATCAGTAAGTGCAGGATGAGTTAAGGAATTTTCCAAAAGCTACAAAAACATCTGAAATTACAGGAAGTTATTTATATCTTTTATTTCTGTGGTTATCCATTGACCAGGGGCACACACACCCTCACAAATAAGAACAGTCTCCACCTTTATTTTTATTATGAAGAATGTCACTCTTAGGAATCTGATACCCTATTTGGGATTTGGTAAACACATATGGTACACTGTATAAATGGCTTACATTTTTTACTTTGTTGTTAATGTGTTTAAAAAATTTAAGTATTAGATCAGTCTGCACAGAGGAAGTCTATAGTTGATAATATATTTTTGGGGTCGATGTTTTTTGCTGCCATTTCAGCCCTATGCTACCTGGTAACCACATGCTATAAGAGAAGGTAAGTACCCTTCTGTGAATTAGACCGGGGCTTTGGTCCTGGCTCCTGAGCTCTGATGTTACCCATTAGATTACCTCCTTTTAGAATTATTTCTTAAAGTTTTACCTTCGTTTTGCTTTTGTACTTCTGCCTTCTCGGCTGCTATTATGCTCTCATTTTGGAGACGCTAGATCCGAGTACAAAGCACACTGGAAATTTCAAACCAGGGCCATCCTTTCACATGGGAGCTCCCATCGAGTCCAAAGGCTCAGTGCTGCCAGCAGGAAGCGAGCCCTGCCGGTGATTCCGGTGATTCCGGAGAGCAGTTGCTGCCTACGCTTGGGTAAAGTAGCGACAGGTTTGTTTATCATTCACCAGGGCCCTGACACATGCACATACTTCACAACCCTCCAAGTCAGGAAATCCTCAACATCACCCACCTCAAATGATCTCTACAGCAGCTTTTCATATGGAAAATCTCAGTGTATTTTTTCATCTCATCTCTATAGCCTCTTTGTTTGCCCAAGATTTCCTCCATTTGATTGAAAATTACAGCTTTGCAGACTTGAATTTTTCTGTCGTTTCACTATGGCTAACATGGTGAACAATGAATTTGAAATGACAAAAACTTAAATCCCTTTTCCTGTATTTCCATAGGTCGTTACCAAAATCATCTAGCCTTTCTACATTTATTTCCTCTGTATAAGAATTAAAGAATGCTATGGGGATTAAGTAAGGAATGCTTACAAAGTATAGCCCTTTAGTCTTTTATTTGGTGACCAATAAATAATAAATAGCTATCATTTTATCAAATTGTCAGTTGTTGATTTTTCTCAGAATTAACTATACATTCTGTGATTACTGAAACTTTACAGATTTTATAAAATCATTTATTCCAATAAGATGAGTGAGCTATTTTTCAATGTGAATTTAGAGCCAACCAGAGCGAACTCTAAATTATAGTTGGGAGCTATAATTACTTCAGTGGCTCAGATCATGTTGGCCTCTTGGAGTGAAAAAGTTATATTTTACAGCACATGTGAAAGAAGTATTTGTCAATTCATCTTTGTTTTCTATTCATACCTTGGTTAAAATGAGCCATGGTGTTCCAAGCAGTTTCTTTGGAACATTACATAAACTTACTTATTCTTGGCCACAGAGCAGTTGGGAATATGCAAACAGGCCTGAAAGGAAGCAAACAGCAAATTCTTCCCAGGCAGGAAATCTAGTGTTTACACAACAATCAATTGGGTGGTGGTCACTAAGATGGCTCATGACTAAGTTTTCCTTTTCCTCATGAATGGGCGCTAGCATCCTTTCTTAGAGTCTCTCTTGTTGCTGTCACCGTGTTCAGCCGTACCACACTGAAGCACAGTTGTGACCCAGGCATCACAAGCAGAGCCCCACAGCTCCTGTCCATGTGGAGTTACCCTTGCAGTGTCCTCTTTCCCTACCTGAATGGCTTTCTGAGCTTCCATTCATACCAGGATATAAGTAGCTAGTAGAGGTTCATCCATGTTTTCCATGTACTTGTATTTTAAGGCTCTGACAACCTGAAGCTGAAACCAAGCGTCCTGTGCAATCATAATTAATAATGAGCGTGTTCTCTGGTTTTTGAAGGTGCCAAGAGGTACGTCCGCTAGATCCTGTGTGCTCATTGGCTGTAAAAGGCAAGAGTTCATTCTGGGCAGGAAGATTCTTATTCTTCTGATGTATAAAACATACATATCTGCCCATGAACAGACCTGTGGTATATCTGGAGGACTACAATGCAGTGGGAGAACATTGATGAGAAAAAATGTCTAAGGTCCTTTTAGGATTGATATTTGGATCTAGTGGCATGGCCCAACAAGTTGAACCTGCCCCTCTGTAGCGCTGCTCTTTCTTGTAAGAGGAGATAAGGAGAAAGGACTGGAGCTCACGATGTGCCTGCTGTGAATCCCAGCTCTACTCCTTATCTGTTCTGTCGGGCAAATCCCTTACCTGCTTCAGTCTCAGTGAACTTGACTGACCTCAGTTTACTTGGGGATTCATAGTGTCCACCTAGTAGAACACTCATAGGGTTTATCAAAATAACAAATATAACAACCTTTTCCCTATTACCCTGTGCATGACCAGTGTATGTCAGTCAGCAGCTATAATTTTATGTATTATGACTTTTTATATTAACTATGAACTTGAACATTATTAAAGAGACTTAGATTTTGGATATGAAACTATTCTTATCTATGAAGAACAAACAAAGACTCCTCTAGGACAAGCATTAATACTAGCCATGCAAGGAAAGATACATTTCTTATATTTTGTAAAAACAGTAATCACACTACGGACCTAGCCCCCAAACAGAATAAAATTAAAACATTTCTAGGTCTACTGTAATGTGTTAATGTAAACAGACTATTTGTCCTTTTAGTTCTGTTGAAATGTTTTTCTTACCTATACCACATGCAATTAGCTGCATAGTCATTGTTTTGCCTCATCAAACTAGGTATTATCTGGAAACCATGTTTATGACTTTTACTGAGAACATTAGTATCATTCATTCCCCAGCTCTACAGAGATGATGTTTGCCACTAGATGTTCACTGGTGCTCATGTAGGAGATGGAACGGTAGGAAAGGGGAGATACGGACGGGAAACGATATTTAGAACATGACGAGTTGAGTGCATTTCAGTATTAATGCACCTCTGTGGAAGATTTTGTTTCCTTACAAGAAGTGTTCACAACTGATACGCTCATACTCAGGCTTCTATCTCTCCCTCCCTCTCTCTCTCATTCTCCCTCTCGTCTCCCCACCCCACCAGTTGCCCATTTTCCTTGAGTATTTGTTCTGCTTTTGTGATATATAGCACTCTTAGAGTTCTAGCCTGCTAGCATTGTTTCCAGGGTAGTTTGCTTTCTTTGACTTTATAAGATTAATATTCCCTTCCACAGATGAAAAGCTGATGGGGTAGGAGGTGCTTTAATTATAAGCATTGCAATGTGGCAAATAAAATAAATGAGCATCTCTGATATGGATAATATATTTATCTTATCTTCTTTTTGCTAATTCATCTCCTTATCCATGTTTCCATTTTTCTGTAAGACAAGTCATTTAAAAATGAACAATGATGGAATAGTGTTCTCCATGCCAGCATGGAGCTTTGTGATTCTTGCCTAAACCGAAGAAAAATTGAGTCTGAGGAGCAGAACTAAAAGGACGTTATATGAGCAGCCATTGTTAATTTTCAATTCTTGTTTGAAATTCTGCACCATTTTTATTGTTTTATGTTGCTTTGTTTTTGTCTTTGTCCTTGCTGGTTTTTGCTTTTTCCTGTTTAAAATAAAATTTAAGAAATAAGTAAAATAGGGGCCCAGCAGGATGGCTCAGTGGTCTAAAGCGCCTGCTTAGGAAAGCTTAGGCGGCTGCAGAGACCGCGGTTCGATCCTCAGCACCACATGCTGCTCCAGCCCTGCCCTCAGAGCAGGCTGAGCCGGCCATAAAAATAAATAAATAAGCAAACAAAAGTTCTGAAACAAGAATAAAA